>APFE031208458.1:0-15043 GCA_000404065.3 Pinus taeda
TTATTTATATTTTTATTAATTCACCATACCTTCTTATAAATATGGTATTTGGCCCATAGGATTCACTTAAATAAAACGTATTCTTGAAAATGGGCGAATGGATTCACTTAAATAAAACGTATTCTTGAAAATGGGCGAATGGAAGGTTCTAACTCCTAATTTCAAGGGCTAAATTTACCTTTTTTACCCTCTCCCTTAATAAAAGGTGGACTATTTGAGGTGATTTGTAAAAATGTACCATGATACAAAATATTCGCCCACTAAAAATTTAAAACCCCTTAATTTCGCTAAAGGGCGAACATTCGCCCCTAAAATTTTCTATGATGTATGTATGTATTTCATTCAACTCTAGGGTTTTACTTAACATCCTAGACTACCTACAAATTTTAGAGGCCATAAACTACGGTTTCTTATGAGGGACAACATAGAATAGGGTTAGGGTTTCTCAACTAGGGTTTTCAACAATTTTAAACATTAGAAACCCTAAAGAGGTTTAAAACCCTAATCTAAATTAGTTTAGACCTTATATGAATAAAAACAATTATACTTACCTCAAGAGCTACTTACCTTAGTCCTTCATGAGTCTGTTGCAAGGGTTTCTTCATGAATATCATAAAAACATTGAGTTCAAGGTGTATCTTTAAAGGTATTAGAACTTTCATCAAGATCTTTGGAAGAAGAATTCTCTACACAATGTGATTACTAGTGGCTCCATAACTCTTCAAAATTGGTACCAAATCAATCATTCTTTATTCACCAATATGAATGCAATCTACTTCTTATTTGATATTCCTTTATTGTAGAATAGTTTCCTTACTCTCTAGACTTTTATTTATTTGGAATTTGGTATCTTTCCTTTTGGATTTGGTTACCTTCTTTCAGGACTTTGTGACTAAGATGATTTGAAGGCTTTTAAATCTTCGATCTAACTTTTGGATTTGACTTTCATAACATATAAAATAGTATGGATTGTTACCATTTGCGGTTGATAGAAGTCTTCATATCCTTATGACAGAGCTTTTTATTTGCAGTAGTAAAATGATCTCATCTATGGTAATTCCTTTTAGTAATTCAGTTGTCTTGTAATTTTGGCTTAGTTATTATCGATAGGGCCATGTTCAAGCTTATTACTTGAATATTTGTATAGACTATCAATCTTCTTTTTCATGACGTCCATGTAAGACTACTTTCAGGTCTTTGAAATATAAATTTTGATACCCTTCAAATGTGATTACAGACATTGGTTTATTTTACAGGACCTTCGATCTTTTGATATCCTTCAACTAAGATTTTCTTCTCCTTGTGATCTCACCTAAATCCCTCCTTAATGTGATGACAACAATTTGATCTTCAAGTTTCATTTTTCCTTCTCTTTATTCACCATAGCTCTGATACCATGTTGAGATGTCAAATAGGGTGGAAATTTAATTGATTTATCTTATTATGACATTATCTTGTGATGTTTTATTATTAGTTTTCTTCTTTCTATTTATCTTATTCTTATCATCAAGACTAATGCCAATCAATAAATAGAGTAGGACACGAGATGTAGGTACGCAACCAGAAAAATACCCATACATAGGGGAAAACCCAGTCAATAATTCTTTCTTCGATAGACTAAAAAAACATAGAGATCACCAATACTCTCATAACCTAGACCAATGAATAACTCAATCCATAACGTCAACCTTGTCATGACATACTTCAATTTTGTGGTAGTCCAATCATACTTTGTTCCTGTAGTAGCATATGCAATAACCTTCTTCATGCTTCAATTGTAACAGCCCTAGTGAAAATTCCATGTAAAAATGTATAAATATCATGGATGATGGGACAAATATTCCAAGCTGAATGGTGGGAAAGACATCCTAGGGGTGTTCATTTGGTTGTTTATGGCTAAGGAAATTGGCAAAGGCAATGGCTAAGGCATTAAAGAGGAAACAATGTATTTTGGCACATTTATTTATGAAAATAATGGAAATTAGGAGAAAAGGCAGGTGAAAGGTCACATTTTGCATGTGAGGAGGAAATTGAAGGAAAATAATGGAAAATGAAGAAAATAGAGGCCTCATTAATAAAAAGGCTTATGAGGATTAGTGGGTGAGACTTGATCAATTCAGTTTTGGAGCTCTCACATTATTCTCTCTCTCACACACACTCTTGGATACTTAGAGTTTTATTGGAGCACTCTTGGAGGGTGTGCCATACTTGGATTCTTGGAGCAAGAAGGCAAAGGAAGAGTGGGAAAGTACAAGAGGGCATCAACATCAGCAACTACATCATATTTTCTTGCAGGTATCGAGTTGCATGTATTATTTATTCACTGGTTTTGGCATGCATGGCACATGCATGTGATTTCTTGGTTGTGATCTATAATTGGCATGGAGGATTGACTAGATCGACAGTGGATTTCCTAGCCTTGCCATTTCCTAGATAGCCATGGTGATTGTGGGTTTACTTTCATTGCTTTGTTTTGGTTGGTTCTCATTTTTCCATAGCTTGGGTTGAGTTACTATTCCTTGAAGCCCTGGTTGAACAAACGCTCTGAAAGCCTTGTAACAACTTGGGTTGAGTTACTAGTCCTAGAAGCCCTGGTTGGACAAACACTCTAGAAGCCCTTGGCGAGTTGAGTTGCTAGTCCTGGAAGCCTTGGTTGGGCAAATGCTCTAGAAGCCCTGTTTAAGCTGTGGGTTGAGTTACTAGTTCTGGAAGCCTTGGTTTGACAAATGCTCTGGAAACCCTGGAAGACTTGGATGGAGACCAATCTGATGATGGTTTTTGGTGATTTCTAACCATGAGATGGAATCATTGTTTGATGGGTTGAGGTGGGTGGCCTCTGGAAGCCCTGTATGAGTTTTGATTGATGTGTTCTATGAGATCCCACATTCATTCTTGGAATATGGCATGGGGGTGATTGGATGAAGAGAGAATTGGCTCAGCTAATCTATGGTCAGGTGGAACATAGTAGTCCCATCTCCGATTGGTTCATCGCATTTATTAATGAAAAATAAATTCATTCCCTTGATTTTCATGTGCAAATGTACTGATGTATATATGGATTTTGATGGCTGATATGTTTATTTTATTTTTGTTCATATTATGTTTTTTTATATATATGCACATTTACCCTGTAGGTTATTACAAAGTGGTATCATAGCATGGTTCAAACTCTTGGACTGGATGGGCTCTATCATAGGTGAAATGAAGAACATGGGTTAAATTTTATACCTTTCTGTCATATCTATTATAGCTTTTATTCTATGGCATATTAGAAGTTGCAAATTTGTCCATATTGGAGGTAAATCCCATTGATAATGTGGTAAAAATTTCAGATATTGGTTCACAATACTTTAGGAATTATGATCTACGGAAGATGACCTGCCTGAATGCACTTTTAAATAGGTCATGTTTGAATTTCTGCAATAACTCATCTTCTGTAAGCTTTCAAAATCTAAAAAATTATCCACATTGAGGGGAATTACCAATGATTATGTGGTAGAAATTATATATATTAGGTCGTATAATTTTAGGATATATGAGCAGAGGGAGTCGAGCCTTCTGAATGCTCCTAAAATCAGGTCTTAAACAGGTCCCGCTAACATTTTTGTTATAACTTTTATTCTGGGCACTCTCAGGAGCTAAAATTGTTTCCACAATGTGATGAAATCCCACTTATATTATGATAAAAACTTCAGACATGTATTCACTATATTTTAGGAGATATGACCAGTGTAAATCGAGATTTTTGGATACTCCTAGAATTGTGCACCAAATAGGATTGTGTTGGTATTTTGTTATAACTTTTCATCTATGAAATCTTAGAAGCTGAAACTTGAACCATAGTCAGGAATAATTCCACTGATCATATGGTTCAATTTTCATAACATGTACTACTACATTTTAGGATATATGCATTTAATCATTATCTATATTAGTTTGCATGCAAAGTGTTTGATAAAATGCTTAAATGGTTCAATGATTAATTGCATGCAAACTGTTTGATAAAATGCCCCAATGAGTATGTTGTTTGTGGTTAGGGATAGTATTGATGTGTAATAGTATTTCTGTAGTTGATATATTCTTACTTGTATGAAAATAGTTTTCTATATTAGTTTGCATGTAAAGTGTTTGAATAAATGCTTACATGCAAATGTAATAGTTTAGTAGTTGTTTTTGGAAAATGTAAAAGTATGGTAATTGTTTGAAGAAAATGTTATTTTTTATTGGATGGGATGGTATTGTAGTATGATAATATGGATGTAGCGGATATATGCCTATTTGAATGCAAATAATTTGAAGAGTTGCATGTAGGTAATTTGAAAGGTTGCATGCAAGGAATTTTAAAAGTTGCATGTAATGAAATGGAAAAGTGGCATGTTTTTAGTTATGATGTTACAAGTGGAATAAGTGCAATATTTTTGAATTAGTCTCATACAAATGTAAGAGAAATAAAAATCAATTTATTTTCAAGTGTGGTTAAATTTAGTAGATCTTTGGAGATCCCAATTCCATAATTGGACATTGGAGATCAGGCCATTATAGTAGCTTCCTCCTTCTACCTTAGTGTGTACCATGTGTTATCAATCAGATTTTCCTTGAAGTTGTCAGAAGAAGGAAAGGGGTCCGAGGTAACCACAAACCAACTTTTAAGTACAAAATCTAGCCAATATGTACTAAGAGAGGGCTCTCTCCTTAATATTTAGCTTTGTTTATGGAATATTAGGCTAGTTATGAAAGCTTGAGGGTTTTGATTGTGTTTAGTGTTGGCATTATGATATAGGTGTTGTCCTTGATGGCAACTCACTCAGAGGTATGATACAGGTGTTTTTCCTTGGTGGAAAATCAATCAGAGGACAGATCTTAGTACAGAAGGTCAAGAGAGAGATATATGCAGGTTAACCTTGATAAAAGTGCGTATACACGCGGGTGAGAAGGAAAAAAGGTGCATATACGTACATACACATGTTCACAGAAGGAAAGCGCATACATGTTGGAAATCTAAGTTTTGGTCTGTGATATTTGGTCCATGGTATTTTGGTATTGGTCTGTGGTATTTGGTCCAAAGTGTTGACCCCAAGTATTGGGTCCAAGGTGTTGGTTCTACATGGTTTTGGACCATGGTATTGAGAGAAGACTGAACCTATATAAGGAGAAGATCATTAGGCCAAGGTGGGGGAAGTGTGTGATGAATATCTGATGAAGTGTGAGATCTAGTATACTGGTTATGGGTTTGAAATTCTTGGCTCGATCTGAATCAAGGAGGTTTCTATGCGGTTGATAAAGGTTGATGGACCAGAATCTTGAAGACTAAAATGTACTATCATTATATGGTATGATCATGAATATATCTGAACACTGACGCATGCTTTATCCTTTATAACTTATGGTCTAGGAATATCTGAAGTTGGTAATTGCAGCGAAGGTATAAGTAATTATCTTCAGATCTGTACGCGGGTTCTCTCTGGTGAAAGTGCGTGTACACGCTGGTTTGACACAGTCAAGTAGCGTATACATTATGGGAGTTGATATTTCAGGTTGTTGTTGGTTCTAGTGGTTGCTGCAGAGTTCTGGGCTCTGGCCCGTGTTCTGGTAACTGTGTTTTAATGACAGGGTTTAAGTGATTCAGTATTGGGTGATTCACAGATTGATGATGCAGGTATAGTTGATGATTGTATTGTAGTAGTGATTGTTTTGTATTTATGGATCCAGTCTGAAAATTTATGAAACGTGGTCCCTGGAAGAAAAGAGAAGGTTGTAGCCTTCTGTAGGCCAGCACCTACATACTAGTACATCAGCGAGTACAAGAGCTAAGGGGGTTGCAGCTCCCTTCCAGGAGAGTCTGGAGAACGAGAGAAGGTTCTAGCCTTATGCAGGTAGAAGCCTGCGTACTGGTATAAGTCTGAACCAGTACATAAATATTGTAAAAATAAGTTTCTTATTAAAGGAAGATAGAGACGAATTGCAGCAGGTGGTTTTCACCCACATTGGGTTTCCACCTTACATCTTCGTGTTCATGTGTGTTTCTTATGTGTGATAATATGTTCTGCTTTACTACTCCTGTTTACTATTCATATGGTTAATAATGTTCTGATGCAATCATTAAGGATCAATTAACTGAATCATAAGTTTACTGGATATACCCTTATTACATTACACACAGTTGCGTATACACACGGTTTTCCTTAACTAAAGTAGTGTATATGAATCTAAATATGGAAATGAAAAAGTTATATTGATTTGATAATACTGGTTCACCCCCCCCCCCCCTCTCAATATTATTTCCAACATTTGGTGGTGGAATTAAGGAGCAGATGGCTAGAACAGAGTATCTCAGGCCATTGGGCTATGGATTCAACTGAAGATGGCTTAATTAGATTAGGATGATTCAACAAAGGAGGGCTTCATAGGGCAAGATAGCTAAAAAGGAGACAAATGGTAACTTGAAAGGGTGATATGGTCTCAAAAGGGAAGAAGGGAAGTCAAGAATCCTTCAACAAATTTCAAGAGGAGGGAAAGTGGGTGATCACTAATAAAAAGCAATTAAGAATTTCTTATTAAATGAGCACAATGATAAACTAAGAAGTAAGGAGCAGTTAAGAATTCCCTACCTATGATAGTTTAGAAGAAAACATTTAGAATAAAAATGATTTTAAAGACAAAATGCAATAAAGTACTTTCTGAAATATACTTTGTCGTTTATTATTTAGATATGAAACACAAGTTAAATATTAAACCAGAAAACAGTAGAACACATAAGATATAGAATACTTATTTGTCCAATGTTTGACACATGAGTCCTGTAAAAGTCCTTTTCTTTATTTCTTCATCCAGCCAGCCATACAAGAGTTGTTATACAACACTTTTTTCCAAAATAATAAGTCTACAGAAATGTTTAAGAATCCACACCAAGTACTTCGAATGAGGAAGTACTTATACAAAAATTTACAACAAAATATCTCATAACTGAGAGAGATATAATCTAGGAAAACTAGCTATATGTTACATAAAAGTAGAGACAGATGGTCTCGAAGATAGAAGCTAAAAGTGAATTGATGACTTGATGTCCCTATTTTTGTGAAAGAGCTGGAGGCAGGCCATATGTTTGAGCATCTTGTTGTCTTGCCTGTAATTATGTGTTGGTTGTTTGATTTTCATCTTCTTACTAATACTCTTTGACCTGTTCTGGTACTCTTTACATGCTTTATCCCTATTCACTTTCTTTTACCAAAATTGTCGATGGTGAATACTTTAATTTTAGATTTTACCAAGGTAAATTATAAGACATCTATCATATCTATCCACAAATCATCCCTTGGTATCCTAGTCCTTTGTAGTTTTCTGAAGATTTCATCAGCCTCGGTGTATTTTACAAAATTTTGTTGAACAGGAAACAAATGTTTCAATTCATGCTTAATGTAAAAAAGGTTCTCCAGATTGTCATAGAGAACTTTGCCTGTAGTTATTGCCTTGGGTGCAGATGAATTAGCTTGGTTATTTGCATACTGACCCAACTTGTCAATATAGTCCTCATGCCTCATCAATTTATCATTAATAGCTAAAGGACTGGGAAGTCCTTTACTCTGTAAATTGTCAAACTTTTCCATAAATTCATCTATCTCTTCCTGCATGTTCTAACATTTTCTTTCTAAGTTCTGCGTTAGATACCTCTTGGTTAAGACCTTGATTTCTAGGATAGTTCCATTTCTACCTCAATATTCAGTTGTTTTTGATGTTCAAAAATTTTATTAACCTGATTGCTTCTTCAGATTTCCCTCCTAGCTTTTCCTTGGTTTTTTTTAATTTCTTGAAGAGCAACTTTTACTAGTTCAGCCTGTTCAAAAATTATTTGTATGGATGACCAAACATCATTTATTGACTGAGTGATGTTAGTCCATAGAATTTCTCAAATATTTGTTAGAGGTTTTTCAAAAGTGAGGTCCTTTTCCAATTTTTTCACTTGTTGATCCAAGCCTTTATTTTTCCTCACTTCTTCAGCAAAATTGATCTTGGACACATCATATTTCTGCTCTAAGGTGACAAAATGTTTTTTTAACCTTCTGTAATTCAGAGACTTGGAGTTTCATCTCCTCTGTGGACTTGATTAACTCTTCGATGCTCTGACCTGAAATTCCCACCTGTAATGTACCTGTGCTTGTACTTTTGCTTGTACCTATGACTGCTTCTGTTGTGGCCAAAGGAACATTTTTTGCAAGAGTTGTTGCCAATGTTGAAGGAACAGTTGTAGAAACCACTGGGATTACATTCTGAGGCTAAGAGGTCGACTCACTCCGCCTGCTTTTTAGTGATTTCTCTAGTTTTTTTCTCAGTCTCCTTTAATTGTTTATTTAGCTTGAGGACTAGGTCCATAAGCTCTTCTTCAGCCTTTTTTTGAATAGCTTCAACAATTTGTGGATGCCTTAGTGGAGGTAGTCTTAATTGCTTTCTAAAGGCAGTTATGTCTTCATCTTTCTTCTTTATCAAGGCCTTTGCAACTTTTACATCTTTTGTATTATGACCCAATCCAATAACTAACTCCTCCAGTAATTTGTTCTACTATCTTTTGCTTGTGAAGAGTCTCTCTCTAACTATAGTTGGGTAGTAGTATTGTTTGATGAATTCTCTAATCTATGGGCCATCATGGCTTTACTTGTCAAGGTGGAATACACCATCTCCCCTGTTTACTTATGTAATTCAATCTGATCTAGGGGGTGAATGTCCTTGGCCATGACCTCAAAATTAGTTTTGAGGTAGTCTGTAAGTGACTGAGGCTTTTGTACTTTGGGCTTCAAAAAAATCATCTGCATTTTGCCTTCCTTGATGTCATAAGCTAACATCAACCTAGTCTGATTAGTAGGAGCCATATTCATATATTGATTGTAGACTTGGGCCCTTAATGGTTCTTTTATGGCCTTTATTTCTTTGAATTTTTCTTTGATGTCTAAGGACTTGTTAGGTGAAGGCCTGAAAGATGAAACCTCTGTGTTTTGTTGTCTCTCCAGCTTCTGTCTTTGTGAGCTAGAAGGTGTCCCACCTACTGGAAAAGTATGTTGATTGTCTGCACCTTCTTTTCTCAAACTTCCTGTTGTTTCCTCAAAAAAATCTTCCTATGAATGGGGATTTATCCTATGCCTCTTAGCACCAAGCTGGTCTGAGGGACCACTAGCAGGGGTAACTACTTCCCTGTCTCTCTTTAAGCTCTCTTCCTCATTCAGAAGAGTCTGCAAAATTGGGGGATCTCCCATGTTAACTTGAGTCGGGTGGGTCTATGTTTGAGCCTATTCTTGAGAGGTTTCAAGTTGCTTTGACATACTTGATTGCCTCTGTTGATGGAGTGCTGGTTTCTTATTCTCCTCCCTATGATCTCTCTGCAAGTGGTGCACTTGTTTCTTGTGAGTGCCTTTGAGAATTATTTGTTGTTGAGACACTAGTCCCTAGTGTTGGTTTCTAAAAAGTCCCAACTGGCACCTATTCAAAAGAGTCCAGGTCAAGTGTCTTTTCTAGATCTTTCATTACATTTTCTACATGGACCTGATCACTATCCATTTCTACAAGAGTCCCTTCCTTCCATTCATCCATGTTAGCATATTGCTCAATTTCTGGGATTCTGTGATGAAAATACGTTGATAACCTATTTTTCATTCTTCTAATATGTTGATAACCTATTTTTCATTCTTTTAGGATTCTTTCTGCTACTTTGCCTGATTCTCTATTGTTGCGGATAAATGGGCCTAGGTGATCCTTGATTCTTAATTGTGCTTTCTTCTTGGCTTTGGTAAAATGAATCTGACCTAAGTTGATCATTTTTTTATAATATTCCAAAGCAAACAGTCCCTTTGGAACATATTTAGTAGCTTGAATGGGGGAAACTCACAACCATATATCCTGATCTCTGTGTGATTCTGGTATAAGTACCAGTCACCTAATCTGTATTGTTTCGGTAGCTGAAGGATCCTTTAGATTTCATCACTAACCCTAGGGGGAGGATTTCCTATCGGCATGGTAGTCACTGAGTGGACAAACTGGTAAATGAACTCATTATATGAATAAGGGCAAGCAAAAGATTCGTGAAAGATAGAAGTCCAAAAAATAACTCACCTTGGATTACCCATTGTATCAAGTTTATTGACAGAAAATGGGAACTTTTCAGATTGATAGTAGAGGATGAGGTGGTATATGAATGTGGAATATTTGAATACTTTTTCATTTTCCAGTCTCATGAACTAGTCGTGGATCTCCTTAGAAATAAATTATGCATAATTGTATTTGACAGTAGGGGGCTGGCCAGGGGTAAAGATGGACATCAAGACTAGGGTCAATTCATCTACATATTCACTAGTGTTGAATCCCATGACTGTAGCTATAATATCAACTACAATTTTACCTGTATTTGTGAAGAGAAGCTGACATATAAGGAGGGGGATCTTTGGGTTGATGGTTCTTATCCACAAAAGTTTGACAAAGGCGACCACGTTCAGATTGGGATAACTTAGTTGATTTTTCAAGCAAATCTCCAAGGGAAATGGGGGTGAGGGCTTGAATAGGATGAAACTCCAGCATTTCATTGATTGAGTCTGTAGTTATTATGAATAGGACAATTTGATTGGGAGACATCTTTGCTCTGAGGTTGGGGTCATAATTTGCATGGCATTGATGAATAATATCAGGGAAAACATGTACAGAGGGGAGAAAGTACATTGGGAGATTGGATTGCCAGAGTCCTATGGCATCATAGCCATTCAAATGATTATCTCAGCATTGGCAGAATACTTTTAGATGGCATTTATCAGTAGTTAGGTCTTTTATTTGAAAATACTTATCTACCAGGGGCATATAATCTAAATCACAGTGACGGGTGCTAATGGGTGCAATATTTAGGGCCATGAGGGTTTCCATTCTGGTTCTTGTGGATTCAAATAGGAAATTGGAGTTTTTAAAGTAAAATTGATAAAACAACAGGCCTAGGGAACTTGAATTTCAAGTACAACAACTGAATTATGGTGAAATTTGGGTTTCTTTTCAATTAATTTCAGAGAAAGCAAGTATTCACAGGATTTTCTTGTCGGGAATTGGTAAATACCTGCTTTTAGGGACAGGCAACAAAATGCAGGTGCACTGGGTGTGAATGGAGGACTCTCAGCAGCGTCAGCTGCAAATTTTGAAGTTGGTTGGTGGCTGGGAGCATGAGCTAGTTGACCTCGTTGTTAAGTTTGCATGGGCATATATGTTAGCAGAATAGAACAACAAAATGATTTCTTTTGTTTTTTATACAAAGTCAAGAATTTGGCGGGTTTTAGGATTTGGACAGGTGGTGTTAGTGGGAGGATTTGATGTTTTTTCATTAGTGGGACGTGGTAAGTGGTTTTTGTCGCATCGCTAATGGAGGGGGGGCGGTATTCGGGTTCATCCGCGGGATTCCATATGATGAGCGATGTGTGGCAAGGGCATTGTTTGCAAAACCACTCGCGATCACGCGTTAACATTCAGTCGTGAAGGGATGCCTGATATACATGACAGTCGTCAGATCTGGAGGGCTTGATTGGACATCTATCGGGAAGGTGAGGCGGCGGAAGTTTAATGAGGGCGGGTCTAACATAATTAAAGGTTTTTTAATTGTATCGGGAGTGACAGGATTGGTGGAAAAAGTTATTAATTAACCATGGGGTTAATTAATCCTTATTTAATATGGTAAGGTCGGGGTTCTTAATTAGTTATAGATTAACTAATTAATCCCAATTAAGCGTGTATTATGGTTATATTTTAACCGAGGGGCGGGATATATAAGATTTCGGGGTTTTTACATAGTTAAAGTAATACGGGAGTGGGTAACCTTTATAGGGGAGCTATATAATAATATAAGTTAGTAATTAATATGAACAAATGAATGGAAAAAGCGCTAAGTCTACAACATTTCCTTGTGTATATTTAAAACTTAGGCTAAGTGAAAAATGAGGTTTTTTATGGAAAATATTTTAATTTCTCTAAGTAAAATAGAATTTTACTTAGGAAAAACTTTGTAAAGGGAATGAATGACTTATGAAGGGGTGTAATCATTGATAAATGGGCTTAAGTGCTTAAGGTATTATAGATTATTGGGCCGAGGGTCCAGTCCCTCCAAAACTCAGAGAAATGCTCTGAGCCCCTTTAATTTAGTAGATACCTTGGCACTTAGGGGAAATTAGTGAAAATTTAGGGGAAATGAATAGGGAAGTTAATTATTTTAACTTTGTTTGCATGATGTACCTTCCATATCTTTGCCTTTGCCTTGTGATGAAAGTAAAGAGATTTACACATTTAGACATATCATTCACCACATATTATTCTGCAGCCATCATTTACCTACCCTACCTACTTAACCTAGCATTTTTACTTCTTTATTAAGGTGCACTTAGACTGGAAAACCCTTATCAAACTTTCTTTTTCTTTACATGGTAGTGCCTATCTAAGTCTACACTTATTACATCCAAGGGCTCAGATTAAACTGTTGAGCTCCTTTTATTTACTCTACCTATCTACTTATCTTTCAAGATTACACTGTTTGGTTAGATCTTTATTCTCTATTTCTACAACATGAAATTGAAAATATGAACTAGCCAAGTTTAAACTGTTTGACTGTTAATGAATTGTGGCATAGGTGACAAATTGCACACAATTTTTTATTATACAAAAGTAAAGAGGTAGTGGCATTTAGACTTGCACACTTTCCTGGTCTTTCTTTTTGTTGGGGTTCATTTTCTTTCATTTTTTGACCATCTTTTATTCTTTTCACCCTTTTATTCTTTTAGGGTATACCCTCTTTACATTTTCTAAATTTTTTAATTTTTTAAAAATATGGAAAACCTTTGCAACAAGTAAAGGTATGAACATATTAGATAGCTCCTCAAATCAATCATGATATATGATACCTATTGGTATAGGGGCATAACACCATCGATAGTAAGGGGTATGTTTATAGGTTGTTAGTATTTGTGAATGTTGATTTCAAATTAATAGACACGATGTCTTGATTGTTTGAAGATTTGACTGACTGTGTATGAATTATATGTCGCTTACATGTTGATTTCATGATACCTACTTACATCCTTGTATGTCAGTTACATTTTTGAATATTTGATTACATGCATCAGTCTTGTAGGTTGATTACAAGAATTGATTGCTTATGTTCGACTACATGCGTTTATGTGTAGGTGTAGTTGATTTGGCATTGCTTATGCATACTGTTTGTTGCATGTGGCAACATGTACAATGGAGTAATGGTTGTTTTCATGGTTTGTGTACTTGATATGGTCATGCATTAATGATTGGACTCTAGATAGAATGATGTGTATATGGTTTTGTACTCATTTTTTATGTGTGTATATGTAGTTCTTATGCATGTATAGTAGGTCAAACATGCCTTGTGAAATCATTTTACGAAACTTAGGTCACCATGATTCTATTGGTTGTTATGATGCTAATGTGTTTGATGAGATAGAGTAGGAGATGCAGATCATCATAATGAGGTTGCAACATTGGACTTTGGGGTAAGAGTAGATTGTCATACATGTATTGTATGTTCGACATGCAAGTATGTAGGTTAAGGATTGTTATATGCATTAGGATTATATACATTAGGTTATGTACACACCTTTTGATGTTATGGTTACATTCATGATAGATGTTAGTTGATCAGTGTAGTTATATGCACATGAGTAAGATAGTCAAGAATGATAGTAACTTGTATTGTATGCATTTATCTTGTTGCTTTATAATAGATAACTTGATGATTAGGTTATATGTTGTCGATGAGCATGATATATAGCTTATTGTTGTTATATGCTATTAACTTGATGATTAGCGTCATTTCATTGAGATATTGATCTTATAATTTGGATTGGTCATATGCGTGATGGTTATGGTCATTGCCTTGAAGATCTTTATGTTATATGTATTGTATTAACCTGGTTTGTGTTAGGATATTCCGACACATAGGAAATAGTTAAGTTCAACTTGGTCTAGTATAGAGTTAGGTATAGAGTTAGGTAAAGTGTGTTTCTTTACCGTTGTACATTTTGTAACTTACAATCCGACGGTCACGATATATAGTGATCCGACGGTTCATTCTCTCCTCGGTATTACCGACACTTGATCCGTGGCTTGACACCCGATTGGTCCATGAATTCTATTTAAAGCGCATGGAGGGTCATTGTAGGTTAACCGTGCATGAGAGAAGCTTATGTAAATTTTCATTCTTTTATTAATAAATTGCCTGTAGTAGCCACGTTGGCACAGGCCGTGGACTGTTTCCCTCTTTGAGGGTTTTAACCACGTCAAAATAATGGTGTATTGATCTGTGATCTGTTTGTGAGCAGTGTCCTTTTGGTGTTCTATCTGAGGAACTTACCCTATATATTCCTACATGGTATCAGAGCTATTTGAGGGCTGCGTCCGTTGGTGATCCAAATCTGAAGTCGGTAGAACTGCATGCGGCTGTCGTTTCCTAGATCTACTATTTCTGATTGCTTTTGGGCTGAGAGGACTGCTCTGTTGTGTTCGGAGCATCTGTTCCAGTGAGAAACCCCTTTCATTTCATGCAAAAAGGTTTCCGGTAGCCCTATCTGCGTCATTTTTAAGATCTGGAGGTATACAGTCTTTATTTGCAGTTTACTGTTATTTTCTCTCTGCTTATTTCGGTTTTGGTTTATTTAGTTTTTTTTAACCGGATCTATACCTT
The DNA here is from genome assembly GCA_000404065.3 of Pinus taeda. Lineage (NCBI taxonomy): Eukaryota > Viridiplantae > Streptophyta > Pinopsida > Pinales > Pinaceae > Pinus > Pinus taeda. The sequence goes on from APFE031208458.1 coordinate 14,711, forward strand.
CATTTCTGCGTATGCTCTTTGCCCTGTGACTCTTTGCGATCTGGGCAAATCAGAAACAGAAAGGAAGGATTTTTTCTCATGCGTATGCTCTTTTCCCTGCACCTTAGTGTGATCTCAGAAAATCATAAACATTGAGAAAAATATTTAGTTTTTTGGCTAAAGCTAAATTTGAGCCACAAGGTTCAATTTTTTTTTAATATTTAGTTTTTTGGGTAAATCTAACTTCGAGCCATAAGGTTCGTTTTCTTTGCATGTCCATGTTGGGTTTTGTATTTTGTGTTTTGTAGGGAAAAAGAGGTTTCTCAAGGAAAGCACACAACCCAAACCCCCCCC
>APFE031208462.1:0-10003 GCA_000404065.3 Pinus taeda
TTTAAAATTTATTTATGTTTAACTAATATATTTATTCTTTTAATAATAATAATAATAATAATAATAATAATAATTAAAAAAATGAAATAATAATTTAGTTATGTTTTATGATATTGATATGTATAATGAAGATGTAATTTTGATATGTTTATCAATGTTTACCAATCTTTTAATTTATATGATCATCCTAATTTAATTATAATTAACAAAAGACACTTTTCAATACTAAAATCATAGAACCATACATCTTTATAATTCACAGACTCGTCTAATTTATATGATCATCTGAATTTAATTATAATTAACTAAACACATTTTTCAATACTAAAATCATAGAACCATACAGCTTTATAATTCACAGACTTGATTACTATGGAAACCATGGTGCAATTTTGAATAAAAGAGACAAAAAAATTCCTACAATTTCTTGTTTTAGTATTTTATATTGTATTCTTTCATTGTGGGGCATCATCTTTAAATTTAACCTTTTATTTCCAAGAAATTTACTTGTATTTTTATTTCCCTCTTAATTTATCATAAATTAATTAATTAGAGAAAATATCATATCAACACATATAATATTAAGTATGTGGTATGTGTTCAGGCCATACATTTTGACGAGGTGTGTGTTTAGGCCATACATATTGAATGAGGTGGCAGACACTTCATGTCGAGAGAATCGGTCATGATGAATTGAAGTGATGGAAACTTTATCTAGAAATTAAGCCCAAAAGGTTACTTAAGGAGAAGAATGAAAAGAATGCAATTGCAGTAGTCCAGCAAGATCTAGGTTTAGATTCAGGTGATGAAAGGAGGATAACCATCATGGTTACGATAGGTAAAACCTCCAACATTAGTTCAAGATAAAAAACTATTGCATATTCATCTAACATAAATCCTCCACATGAGGATAAGAGAGTTGATTTGTTTAACATAAGGATAACTTCTAAGCATACAAAGATAGATACAATGTTTGACAGTGGATCACAGGAGAATCTAATCTCTGAATATTTAGTTAAAAGTTTGCGTTTGGAAAGACAAAATCATCGAAGACCTTACCCATTAGGATGGCTAATCAATGGAAACATCATGTAATAAATGAAGAAAAAGTGATTCAAACAAATCAACAGCTAAATCAATACTTTCAAAGACAAACTATGTTGCAACAAGTTCACTTAGTAAATAGGAAGCGTAAAAGTATGTCAATTCAAGTAGCTCGCTTGATATCAAGTATATCTTTGATTGTCTCTATCATTATGAAAAATAGTTTGTCTATAGATATTGTTGGTATTAATCATCATCGAGTAGGGACTATTTTCAAAGATTGTGAATCACGGGAGTTCTAGCCTCATCGACTAATTTTTTCGTCAAACTTTTGTGGTCCAAAAGCTTTCAACTGGAGAGGAAGTCTCGAGGAGAATTCCATTGATTCAGTTGCACAAGTGTTTAAGTGTCATCATCAGTATTCAGTGTCGTCGTCAATTCCGTTAAGATTCGACAATTTGACAATGTTGGTTATGAATTAGGTTGTTCAGGTAATGTTTATGGTATATATGGCGTTGAGTGGATATGGGTTTGTACCTAGCTGTCAACTTGTGTCCATCAATAGTTCCGCTGGGATTGGTCGATGACATGTGTCTTGTCGTTGCCTCACAGATTGATCATCATTTTGGGTTGTCATCCACTTTGCAAGGTTTGATATGATTTGTCGACATAGCTTATCGTCCTATGATATTGGTACAAATGTCACTTTTTGATGAAGAAAAGGTACATAGGTTATTTTGTGAAACCTAAACCTAATACAAACCTAACGTTAAAAACCTAAACCCGAAGTGCATTAACCTAACACCTAAGCCCCAAACCATGTATCAAAGCCTAATTCTATACCTAATGAATGTTGCCTAAGTCTAAACCCCTAAACCTATGATCATATAACTCTCAGACTATATTCATATGTTAACACATTGTAAAACAAATATAAAAACAAGACCATAGGCCTTGAGTGCAACGACATCAGAGGTTAGCTGCCACATGTAACCACTAGGCAGTTGTCACATACAGGTGGTTAATGAAGCCGTCACTGGAACTATCGGGATAGCCGACAGATGTCAGGTCGCGGTTAGACTACCCCGTTCACATGCAGGCGGTCAATATACTCCGACCGGTTAGTAAATCACAAGCAGTCCTGTGGTTATTATAAAGTTTATTTATGGTTCTTTTGTTGAAGTTGTTAAGACAACTAATGCGATGGTCATTAAACCTAGCCTAGGTTTCATAAATTTTGCAAGCTCGGAGAAAGGTAAATGGGAAGGCTAGATATATCCCATATAATGAAAGTAATTAGATTCATTGTGGTCATTTCAAAATGTAATTCTGTAGATGTAGTAGCCGCATAGAAAGAAAACAAGAACTCCACTTCATAGATAAGAGAATTCACGCATCTAACACGTATTCTTACCACTCCACCAAATTATGTGTAGGGAAAGAAAAAAAGAACTCCACTTCATAGAGAAGTGAATTCACCCATCTAACACATATTCTTCCTACTTCCCCAAATTATGAGTAGTGTTGTGACCTAGAATAGAAATAAATGCATATAACTCAAACTCCCTCTCTCTGACATAGAAATGTATATGGATAATAATTCCACCTTGAAGAAAAGATTTCGAGGTTGATGGTTTGTACCAAAAAAATAAAAAAATAAAAATTGAATCAATGAATATTATTACATGTTTTTTTAAAATGTATTTATGTTTAACTAATATATTTATTCTTTTAATAATAATAATAATAATAATTAAAAAAATGAAATAATAATTTAGTTATGTTTTATGATATTGATATGTATAATGAAGATGTAATTTTGATATGTTTATCAATGTTTACCAATCTTTTAATTTATATGATCATCCTAATTTAATTATAATTAACAAAAGACACTTTTCAATACTAAAATCATAGAACCATACATCTTTATAATTCACAGACTCGTTAAATTTATATGATCATCCGAATTTAATTATAATTAACTAAACACATTTTTCAATACTAAAATCATAGAACCATACAGCTTTATAATTCACAGACTTGATTAACTATGGAACCATGGTGCAATTTGAAGAAAAGAAAAAATTCCTACCAATTTCTTGTTTTAGTATTTCTATATTGTATTCTTTCATGTGGGCATCATCTTAAATTAACCTTTTATTTCCTAAAGAAATTTACTTGTATTTTTATTTCCCTCTTAATTTATCATAAATTAATTAATTATAGAAAATATGATATCAACACATATAATATTAAGTATGTGGTATGTGTTCAGGCCATACATTTTGACGAGGTGTGTGTTTAGGCCATACATATTGAATGAGGTGGCAGACCTTTCATGTCAAGAGAATCGGTCATGATGAATTGAAGTGCTGGAAACTTTATCTAGAAATTAAGCCCAAAAGGTTACTTAAGGAGAAGAATGAAAAGAAGGTAATTGCAGTAGTCCAGCAAGATCTAGGTTTAGATTCAGGTGATGAAAGGAGGATAACCATCATGGTTACGATAGGTAAAACCTCCAACATTAGTTCAAGATCAAAAACTATTGCATATTCACCTAACATAAATCCTCCACATGAGGATAAGAGATTTGATTTGTTTAACATAAGGATAACTTCTAAGCATACAAAGATAGATACAATGTTTGATAGTGGATCACAAGCGAATCTAATCTCTGAATATTTACTTAAAAGTTTGCGTTTGGAAAGACAAAATCATTGAAGACCTTACCCATTAGGATGGCTAATCAATGGAAACATCATGTAATAGATGAAGAAAAAGTGATTCAAACAAATCAACAGCTAAATCAATACTTTTAAAGACAAAGTAAGTTGCAGCAAGTTCACTTAGTAAATAGGAAGCATAAAAGTATGTCAATTCAAGTAGCTGGCTTGATATCAAGTATATCTTTGATTGTCTCTATCATTATGAAAAATAGTTTGTCTATACATATTGATGGTATTAAACATCATCCAGTAGAGACTATTTTCAAAGATTGTGAATCACTAACTCATGGTTCTTAGTGGAAAGAAATCAATTGCCATGTTGATAACAGGTTGTTTTCCCATCATTGTAAGTTGTTCATATCGTAGATGGATGAAAAAGGTCACTGACTCAAAACGTTCCATGGTCAACATCATCACGGTCATCATTTGTGAGTGATTGATCAAATGTATTGGTACATCATTAGGTCAAGGTGGAAAGAGAGGGAGTTCTACCCTCATCGACTAATTTTTTCGTCAAACGTTTGTGGTCCAAAAGCTTTCAAGTGGAGAGGAAGTCTCGAGGAGAATTCCATTGATTCAGTTGCAGAAGTGTTTAAGTGTCATCATTAGTATTCAGTGTTGTTGTCAATTTGGTTAAGATTCGACAATTTGACAATGTTGGTTATGGATTAGGTTTTTCAGGTAATGTTTATGGTATATATGGCGTTGAGTGGATATGTGTTTGTACCTAGCTGTCAACTTGTGTCCATCAATAGTTCCACTAGGATTGGTCGATGACATGTGTCGTGTCATTGCCTCACAGATTGATCATCATTTTGGGTTGTCATTTACTTTGCAGGGTTTGATATCATTTGTCGACATAGCTTATCATCCTATGATATTGGTACAAATGTCACTTTTTGATGAAGAAAAGGTACATAGGTTATTTTGTGAAACCTAAACCTAATACAAACCTAATGCTAAAAACCTAAACCCTAAGTGCATTAACCTAACACCTAAGCCCCAAACCATGTATCAAAGCCTAATTCTATACCTAATGAATCATTGCCTAAGTCTAAACCCCTAAACCTATGATCATATAACTCTGAGACTATATTCATATGTTAACACATTGTAAAACAAATATAAAAACAAGACCATAGGCCTTGACTGCAACCACATCAGAGGTTAGTTGCCACATGTAACCACTAGGCAGTTGTCACATGCAGGAGGTTAACGAAGCCATCACTGGAACTGTCGGGATAGCCGACAAATGTCAGGTCGCGGTTAGACTACCCCGTTCACATGCAGGCGGTCAATATCCTCCGACCGGTTAGTAAATCACAAGCAGTCCTGTGGTTATTATAAAGTTTATTTATGGTTCTTTGGTTGAAGTTGTTAAGACAACCAATGCGATGGTCAATAAACCTAGCCTAGGTGTCATGGAACCACAAGAATGAGTTCTAAAACTCAACCTGAGGCAACCAAATTCACCCTGAATTCAACCAAGGTGGTTTTCATGAACCTAGAGGCTTATAAAAGGTGAAGTTTTCCTTCATTGATGAGAAGAGTGGTTTTTTACTTTTTGCTGGCAGATTCTAGAGGTCATAGGAAATCATGTTTTTGGTGTTATAGGAGCATCCAAGGTGAGAATTGGAATTCGTAAGAGGCGTTGGAAAGCTGGTTCAGAGGGATATCTGATGACAGTGACCAGAGGTGCCTGGGTGCAAATTCAAACTGATCAAATCTCTGTGTAACCAACACCTTCTTTTCATTCCTAGTAAAAATGGTCGCCCATCTTGAAAGTGGAAATGGAGATGTAGGCCATCAAGGACGAACTCCGTCATCAATCTTGATGTCTGGTATCAATCTGTTTTTACTGTTTTCACTTTTGTTATGTATCTTTATTATGTTTAATCAACTGTCGTAAAGTCGTCTTCTCAAGCAAATTGCCTCGATTTCCACAATATCAGTTAACATTCAAATCATTAATTGTCAATTAATTCTACATCAGTTTTAGTTTATGATCATTTTAGATCAGCTACGTAGGCATGGGGTTTAAAATTTGACTAGCTCAATCTCATTCTCTTAAACATGCCCAATTAGGAACTCTCAGAGGCCATGAAAATCACAATCTACTAATTTCATATCGAGCTCTCGTGGCATCATGTATCTTTTTATACCAGGATTTGGCCTTGAAATGACTTTCTAAACTATAAAACAATTCCTATAAAGGTTCGTGTTTTTGAAATAAAACTTCTACTTCAGGAACTTCAACTCTCCATTCATCCAAAAAATAATGAAAACTAAAAGAAATTTTTTAATAAAACATCTACCCACATCTCGAGATCGTTCCTTCCAACTACCTTCACCTAGGATAATCGAATTGTTGAACATTCTCCAATCATCTAACATATAATCCAAAGGCTCAATTTGATAAATATGGACAGGAGGGAAGTTATTTTCAAAGGGGAATGCCTTATGGTATAAATATAGAGGAGGGAAGTGATTCTGTAACTATTGATCTCATTGTCCCCTTGCACTTTCCTACTTTCCATTGCCTTCTTTCTCCAAATCCAATGTGCTCCAAGAATTCTCCAAGAAAACTCTAAGTGTGGAAGTGTGTGAGAGAGAAAGAAATAGAAGGGAGCTCGAAGCTAAAGATGCAAAAATCTAATATTGAAAAATGACATGCACTGATCCTCAAAAGTATATTTATAATTGAGGCCTCTATTTTCCCCATTTTCCTCTATTTTTCCTTAAATTTCATTCTCATGAAAATATGTGACCTTTCACCTTTCTTTTCTCCTATTTTCCATTATTTTCATAAATAAATGTCAATAAATGTCTCTTTGCCTTTACCATTTCCTTTTCTAATTTGCTTTAGCCATAATAAACCAAATGAATACCTAGGATTTTTTTCCCAATATTCGCCTTGGGATATGTGTCCCATGACCTTGGTCTTATTTTTTCCTTTATTAACTTTATTACATGTATTTTTATCTAGGGTTATTACATAACACTCCCCCTTAGGGGAACACCATCCTTGTTCTTCAATGACACCTATAACGAGTAAGACCACTAAAAACTGAAACATACTACCCCATAGAGATTTATAATCCAGTTCATTACAATATTTATAATGACTTCTTAATGAAAACATGACAACCATACTAGATATTTATAACACAACTCATTACAATACATACAATCAGAACCACATATACTCATGAACCATTTCTTCAACTAGAAAATAATCATACTTTCTATGGAGCTTTAACCACAAATCGATAGAGTTTTTACAATAATATAAACATATATACATATGTACATTTACTTAACCAACAAATAAAAGGATATGGTGCCCATATAAGCAACAAGGGAATGTATAGGCTCACACCTCCACCCTCAAAGTAGTACTAGGATTCACCTCCTTCTTAGGAAGTCTAGAATCCACTGCCAAAGACAAACCTACATCCATTGTCCAGCGCTAAAATCGCGTGCCACTTGTCTTCTCAATGAGCAACTACTAGCTCATTTTTATAGGGGACCCCCTTGTTGGGAAAAATACTGAGGGGGGTGGGGGTGAATCAATATTTTAAAACTCGCTTAAACCTTTCAATTTCTTATTTAGATTTCTGTATGCTCATTAAGTAAAACATCGTATGCACGCACCAACGAAGAAGGACAGCTACACATATCCAATTAACTAACTTTTCATATATTTTTCCATTTGTTCTACTTTAACGAGTGTATCATCACTTCATTAACATTCAATTAAAAAGTATCCATGAGAAGTAAAAACAAAATAAACCATCATACATAATCATCATAGTAACACATGAGGAGACCATAAGTTTTAGGTGGAAACTCAATGTGTAGAAACCATTATTATTGTTCTCTTTGTCTTCATCCTTTATTATAAATGAAAACATCTTACAATCTTGTACTGGCACATACTATTACCAATACGCAATCACCTACCTACACAAGGATACAATCTTCTCTCATTCTCCAACACCCTCTAGAAGGGAAATCCAATCCCCTGATCTCATCTATTGGTACCCACCAGAAGAGAGCTCCAACCTCCTAATCATATTTACCAACTACCAGTTCATATTGATTTATCTTCTTCTTGTTCATATTGTTTTGATCGATCTACTGGATTCCGCTATTTGAAAGTAGAAGTAGATTCTTCTCATGTGCTTTAGTACATTGCATGAGCTTGTAAATCTACAATATTTTCTATAGTTAACATAGGTTTTGATATCCTACTCATCTAGAAGGCATGATATCCTTGTCTTCCAGATCATGTAGTTGGATGCACCCTCTCAAACCGATCCTAATCTCGCAGCCCATGAGCTGCCATGTTTGCAAGTGAAATGTCAAATTGCCTCCTCTCTCTTTTGCATTGCTGTAGGGCTGGCCTACGGACCCCATGTTGGAGTTAGTAGATCTGCGGCTCCCTCCTACTACTTAGCAAATCAGAATTCAGATTTCTTCGCTGGAAGTCATTGGAGGAAGAAGTCTCTTAAGTGTGTCTTCTTCTCACCCCACTGACGCTATTTTGACAATAGCTGCTACAAAATATCTGTGTCCCAACTGAAGATATGCTCTACAAGGAAACATATGCTGCTCACTTCTACCTCTAGAAAGCTTTGATTTGGAGATCAAATTTTTCTATCAACTCACTCTGAAAAATCGAATTCTCCTCCAAACTTTGACCTCCTTAGCCCAAGAATTGTGCTGCCTCTGGGGTTTCAAATTGCTACCTCTATAGTAATTTTGAATTCCTCTTCCTTTCTGCTTCTGATCTCTTCTGCTCATGATTTGTTTTGTTATACCATGTGAAAATTTAGTTAGTTGATTCCTACTACAACAACTAATGTTAATTCTTCTTATTGTTAATTTGATTAAACAATTTACTTGTTGTGTGCTACGACAAATATTGAATTAAATACACTACAACATACCAAATACAAATGGTGGAAACTAAATACAAGACAGACGAGAAATAATTATCACACACATCTACACAATTATTTTTGGACAAATGTCCCCGGAAAAACTTAGTGTGGGAAAACTAGTGCAGTACCTAAGGGTTTACATGATTAAGGAGTAGTAATCTAAGTACCAATCTATGGATGCTTTAGAACTAGCAATCTATGTAGAGAAAACATATGAAAAACATCTAGTGAGAAAGTTCCCACTTCCATTGGTAATCCGACACTAACCTTAGCTCAAGTTGCGCTGCTTCCTTGGCACAAGTGTAGCTCCGTCCCTCTGCTCCTGATTAGCTTCTACTTTGGGAAATATATCTTTTGGCTCTCTAGGCTCCCACTCTATCTTCTTCCTCTAAAACTTGACTTCTCCTCATTAAATACGAATCTCCCTCTAAAGGTATGTGCTACCTCTCTTCACTGTGTCAACATTTATGTGGAGTACATTTTGTCTCTACTATGCACTCCTCAGATCTGGAAAAGCTTTCTTCGAAATACTATCTCTGCCTCTCAGTGCAAGAAACCACTTCAAATCTCTATTTGGTAACTTTTGCATCACTCCCTTCAGAAATTTTATCTCTTATATCTTACTCGATGTTCTCTCCAACTTCTGAGTAAGTCTGCTCTTATAATGATTCAGTTGAGAACCAATGACCCAGATTAGATTCTAATCAATAGCTCAAATAATTTTTGATTGATCCTCGTCTTCTTCTAGAAGTTTCACCCATAGATTGATTAATACCATTTAATTATTTTAATTTCCTAAGCTTAGACTTAGGGACCCATTAAAAATAATTAATTATTTTAATAAAATTGTCTCGAGGTGGAATTTCCCAAAATGTTTTTTACGTATTATGGAATACATGTTCCCAAGCCTCCCTACAATTTTTGAAACTTACAACACATCAGATACTATTAGAAATAAACAATTTACACCTTTATAAGTCATGCTAGCCACATATTCTAGGAATCAAAAGTGCATATCATCATGTTTATATTCATATCATCATTAAGTTTGAAATCGTCCTTTTTACAAAGAGTGATATGCATGACATCTACAATTTAAAATGGAAATTAGAGAACCAATCATATATCGGAATCTTCCATTCCTGTCATTTGAAATTGTGATGTCAACACATTCATACAATGCACAACCATCATCAAAATTATATAGTAGAGCCCCACTTCCTTCTCGACAAATAATGAGGGTGATCCATTACTTGTGTTAACATTTCCAAAAAACTTAAATAT
>APFE031208465.1:0-14734 GCA_000404065.3 Pinus taeda
CACCGGTCATGCTGCCTCTGTAACTATAGCTCAGATCCTTGGCTCTCCCTAACTTCCCTTCTGTGGCTCTCTAACTATAGCTTAGATTCCTCTGTTTGTATGTCTCCTCGTGCCCTTCCATATTTTCAAAATAGCAGATTGAATTTCTGGATTTAAATTTGGATTCAATGTATTCGGTTTATATTGAATTTCTGGATTTAAATTTGAATTCAATGTATTTGGGTTATATTGAATTTCTGGGTTATGTTGGACTTGTAATTTAATGGCTAAATTTTTTTCTATAGGCACATGCAGACCATATGGATTTGATTTGGGTCACCCTTTTATCCTCTCCAGCTCCCCCATTTGGGTCACCCCTTTATCCTCTCCAGCTCTCCCAGACACCCTCCATACTGATGCAGAGGTTCACTATCTAATCCAATCTCACCCACGGCCAAATTAGCCTATATATGAGATTACATAAAACCCATAACTATTTTTTTATTCATTATAATTTGGTAAATTTTCTCAAACACTGGGCTCTCTCTGTATTTAATTATTTTGAAATTTTTATTTTATGATATATTTTGTTGGCATTAAAATTTTTTAACAAAAAATTTGTTAAGTTCATCAAAATACTTACGTAAAAAAGCATTTAACCATTTTTAAGGATCAGATATTGTTCACCTCCTTTCGCTTTTGAAACACTAAAAATAGTTGTTCACATGATTTGGGACTGTATGCTTGGCTAGAAGCTTTCAACCCAGGATTTCAGTGTGATTATTACCATTGCCCCACTTCAATTTGAAATGTTTCACTGCTTCCAATGAACCTGCCGATAGTACTCAATTCACTCCAAATAGTAAAACGCGGTATCTATCTTTTAACATTGTGAATTTTCTGTGGGGATACTCACAAATTTCATTGTCATAATTAGTTAGATTAAATTTCTGGGTTTATATTTTGATTTTCTCTCCAATCACTTTCGACATCTTGTAATTTTGTATTTCCTCTCCCTCAACTTGGCTTGTAATTTTGACTCGTTTGATTGTTTGGGAAGGAAATGAATAGAGGCTTTGAGTTGTCAATCTCACTCTCATTCAGTGTTTGTCGTTATTATGATTATATTCATATAAATTTCAATTTCTCCCACTCATTATTGATGGATATTTTGCCTGTATTAAAAAAAAATGGTGAATACATTTGGGATTTCATAATAATTACATGTGTTGGAGACTTGTACACCCTTACCTTTACCTTTACACTGTGGTGGAGACATTTCCAACTAGATTATATATTATGTGGTGGAGACATTTCCAACTAGATTATATATTATATTCCACAGCATAAATACATGCAAGCAAACTTAATATACTATATTACACAGATATATATTATATTATATATAATATACTACAAATATATGCATACAAACTTAATATATTATATTACCCAGCATAAATACAGAGTAGTGGGCTTAAGGTTGGTTGTTGAGTCTCCTGAAACCGTTGTAACCTTGTAAATATAATAGATTCATCTATCAAAGGTATTCTTGATTGAATATTGGATTTCTTTGTTTTCTTGTATGTCCATTTATTAATAATTTATATGATAGTTAGTTGAATTGAGGCTTCTGTGATCCATAATAGTTGAAAGAATAACTTCAACTTATATGATAGTTGTGATGAGTTTGATAATAAATAAAATTACAATGATAATTGTGATGATTTTGATAATAAATGTATTTATTACTGTGTTTTCATTTTTTTACTAGTGAGAAAAAATGATTTTGATAATAAATTTATTTAATGTTGTATTTTTTTTTTACTAGTTTGAAAAAATAATTATTCTTTTACTTCTAATTTTTAAAGCAGTCAAACTCTCACTATTTGCATTTAATTGATTACATTTTTTTAGTTTGATGAGTATGTCTAAATAGGTTGTAGGCTATATGGCAGTAAGATGACTTATATTGCATGGGCATATCATGGTTGCAGAAACACAACGTAGAGCAAATGGTGCAAAGGTAAATTCAATGCATGATATGAATTTTCAATCTATTCATTGCCTTTCAGTTATAAAATTAGGCTGGTAATTTTTCATAAACTATTAAATTTGATTCTTTATAAAGCTTTTGCTACTTTACAAATAAGGCATAGATGACGATTAAATTTTAATAATTATTTTTTGTTTTTTTGGCAGATGATAAGAAAGGACATGAATATACAAGCATGCTAGGATAGATGAACTATCTACATGTCATTATGAATTCATTATGTTATCGTGACCCAAAATAAATTGGCATTCATTTATTTTTCATCTTCATTATGTAATTACTCTAAAACCACTATAATAATAAAAAGTATTGTTTTGTTTGAAAGGGCTAAAAGCCCTTTCTCGTTGCTCTTGAGGATGGACCATGGCTATCCTCAAGGGTTTGTGTCCCTCTCTCCACCTTACTTTTCCATTTACTTTTACTTATTTATTTTAGAACTAGATAGTTTTAGTTTAATGGATTGTAAATTAAAAATATCAAATAATGCATCAATATAAATAATAATAACATGTAAATTGAAAATCTTAAATTTTAGATCAACTCGAAGTTATGCAAATGCATTTGATTTAATCAATATGATATTTTTGTAGGCATGGGTTTTTGTGATAATTGCACAATTTTTCAATGCTTGTTTAGCGGTTCAATTTGTATATGATCAAGTTGTATGTCTTTATTGTATGTACATTGATTGGTTGGTGTATGTTAGTTACAATTATTTTTGTATGCCTATTGAGTGATTAAATATCTGTATGATGAAGTTGTATATTTTTATTGCATACAATGATTGATGGGTTTTTCTATTACTTTGTGATGATGAATTTAAATGCAGAATTTAGTGTAATGATTATTGTTTGAATTTCATTTATTTGATTGTGTTTTACAATGAATGGGTGGCACGTTAATATATATTTTGAAATGTGTGAGAATTTTCTTTGTTAATACTTGGTGCTTGGTATCTATATTATGTTTGTGCATTCAAATTTTTTCTATGTGTGTGATGACAAAAATTTGATATGTAATGTTCAATGCATTTGTGTGTCTTTACAATGCTTTTTCTGACGTGTACTTGTGACTGTGTATGAGAATGGTTGTTGTTTGGCTTTTTATTTACATAGTTGTGTATTTATAATGAATGTGGATGACATGTTTGATATGTACTTTGAATTTTGTGTGGCTTTTCTTTAGCATATGGCTTGATTTAGTGTCTACATTAATTTTTTATGTTTGGATATTTACAATCTTCTATGTATGATGATAAAAATTTCATATGCAATATTTGTATGTATTTATAATTTTGCGTGTAGTACGAAGATTTGATGGGATGTTTGTATGATTGTGTATTTGCAATGCTTTTGATGTTTGAATGTTTGTGCATTTGCAATGCTTGTTATGATTGTGTGTTTGTATTGCTTATTAGATTGTAAATTAAAAGTATCAAATAATGCATCAATATAAATAATTATAACATGTCAATAGAAAATCATAAATCTTAAATCAACTTGAAGTTATGTAAATGAATTTGATTTAATCAATATAATATTTTCCAACCATGGGATTTTGTGATAATTGCACAATATTTGGATGCTTGTTTAGTGGTTTGATTTATGTATGGTAATTGCAATTTTTTTTGTATGCATATTGAGTAATTGAATTTTTGTATGATAAAGTTGTATGTTTTTATTGTATGCATTGATTGATGTGTTTTTCTCTTACTTAGTCACGATGAAGTTAAATGCAGAATTTAGCGTAATGATTTTGGTTTGAGCTTCATGAGGGAGATATCGGTGATTTAAAATCAGAGTTCGGATGAGGGAGATATCAGTGATTTAAAATCAGCTCTTTTTCTAGAAAATTTCATGACGACGAGAAAGTGGAAATAGATTGGTGTGCTAGCCAAGAACCTGTATGCACTTGAGGTACAATATGCATGCAAAGCTTTGAGGAGCAAGGCAAAGGCTAGATACTTGGTGGTTGAGAGGGAGAGTAAATTACCTCTCAACATGTAGAGCAAGAAGAAGTCTCAGACAATTGCGGAGGAGCCACGATTGGTGCAGTAGCTTCAAGAGGTTACGGAGCAGCCACAACAGGGGAAGCTTAGTGGAGATCGGGTAGAGACATCTACTCATGCAGAGAACTCAAGTAGGGGGGAACTTCGAGGCAGGTGGACAAAGGGATCACATGCAGTCATACCTCCAAGTAGGAGGTGGGGCGATGTGGAGTGATCGTCCCAAGGAGGAGGGGCAGGATCCTTGAGGTACCCAACCTCTTAGATGAGACCTTGCTACACGAGCCCCGATGTGGAGTAGCAGGAACTGACTGATTGGGTAGAGACAAATGCGGATGGAGCGGCAAAGAGAGCGATAGTGCAGGGAATCCTAGGACAGCGTATAAATAGCAGGTTTCAGCAATGTGAGAGGCACAAGTGTTTTGCACAATGCTAGGTGGCACAAAGAGTTGTGAAATGGTGCGAGATGCATGGAGATGTTGCAGTAGTGTAGATATCAGAGAGGGAGCACTTGTCAGCAGCAGGTAGAGCTTCAGCATCAGAGTATGTTCCTAGCCCAAGAGAGTGGTCAGTTGGGAGTGTTTTTGTTCCAAGTGTTGTTGGAGCAAGTGGACCAAGTAGATGTGTTGCACGCGGAACATTCCAGAGTTACAGGATCAAGTTCGAGAGGAAGCATTTCTTGTTGAGAGGGAGTGTTGAAAAATGTGCAACAAGAAATGTTAAATTTAGAATGTGCTAAAAATAGACCTGCTAAAAATAGCATGTCGAAAAATAGCAGTTTGGCCAGTATGGTCATTGGCCACATTGGGTAAGAGGTGAAACTGCTAAAAATAGAAAGTTCTAAAAATAGCATTTATGGGTCCCTTCCTACTTATAGCAATCCCTAGTCTATCTGTAGGAAGTAAAATTAATTTTGGTCTTAATAGCAATTGGAAATATTAATTAATTAATTCAGTCGAGTTAATTAGTTAAGAAAATTCGAATTTGAAGTATTTGTGAGCATGCACATGAGTTGTCCCGTTGATTAATGAATTTATCCTTAATTTCCTCCACTGATTGAGGGAATAAGTATGAGTTCTATAATGAGAGAATCAGTTGACTTAGTTCTAACTAGTCAAGTCTAGTTAGATTATTTTAACAAGTTGTTAAAATAATAAAATATAGTTTGTTAATGCTTGCATGCATGTTAGAACTATTATTTTAGGTCACTAAGAATTCACTCATGGGTAACTGTTGCATGTCAGTTATGTCAGAGACCTAGTTGAGATCAAATGTGGGGCAGTGTACTATCAGATGCTTGGATATTTCTAGTAAGTATTCCTTGCATGGAGAAGGATCTATTATAGGAGATTGGAGGACTTGTGGCCTATATATTGAGGCCTAGGTAGTCCATGATTTTCATCTTCTGATTGAAGATCGTCAGAGTACAAAGAGAGCAGGATAGCTATTGAGTTTATTCTTTTTGTATTGTGAAGAGGATTCCACTTAATTGATAATACATGGTTGGGTTTTTAAGCGGGTGCTTTCCCCTGGATATATCTTGTGTTATGTATGTTTGATTTCTCCATATTAGTAATATGTGTTCTTATTGATGTTTCTCATGGTTGATTAAGCTTCCGATAAAATGTTTATAGAAGTAGATCAAGTGTTTTGCTTTAGTACATTGCATTACCGGGTTGATCTACAGGTGGGAAATTTCTACATGGTATTAGAGCTCGCTGATTTGTAGAAAATGTTCTCCATGGTATCAGAGCTAGCTGATTTGTAGAAAAATTCTACAAAACTCTCCAAGAACTAATGGGGCATATGGAAATAGGTCTCCTGGTGGGTACAGGTAATAAAGAGAATGCAGCACCATCTAAGGAGTTCAATGCATCTGACAGAGGACAAGGACTTCGATATGAGGAGCAAAATAAGGATGAAGGTTGGAAGCCTTTGCAATGTTGGACTTGTGGAGGAGAGCATCATAGGGGATATTTCCCACAACATCTGGGTGGTAGACCATGGATCTATAGTGCTCAGGAGGCACAGAAAGTGGGAGATGTTGGGAAGAGTATTCCTAAGATCTATGCAGCACTAGATAATAGACACATAGACCATTAAGCATCTATCATTGAGATGGATGGTAATAATTTTTATCAAGTTGTTTCTATTTTGATTGACCATGGATCTAATTATAGTTATGTTAATCCTGACCTGGTGGATAAGTGTGGTTTGAATAAAGAAGTGCATGCAAATTCTTGGTTAATGTAGTTGGCTATAGGTACAAAGAAGTGGGTTCATCATTGGGTAAGAGCTTGTGCATTTGATTTGAATAGTATGTGTACCTCAGCACATTTGAATGTATTACTGTTGTGATAATATAGTATGTTGTTTGGCAGGGATTGGTTGTACCTTCATAGAATCAAGGTGTATTGTTATGACAAATCCATTGAATGCTTGGATGACAATGGAGAATAAAGAGTCTTGTGAGGTAAGAAGAAAGCAACGGTAGTTAGAATGGTGATAGTTATGCAGGCCAAGCGTAGTCGTAGGAAGGGTGTGTGTTATTTGCAGTGCACATTTCTAGTGATAAATGTAAGGAAGTTGAGGATGCAAATGTTTTGAGCAGGTACCCAGTTCTACATCAGTTTTAGGATGTATTTCCTGTAGATATTTCAAAGTTTCCACCTCACAGGGAAGTAGACATTTCTATTGACTTGGTGCCAAGGGCAACTCCGGCATCAAAGGCACCTTACAGGATGAGTACACCTGAGTTGGTAGAGTTGAAGCTATAGTTGAAGGAAATGCTAGACAAGGGATACATTAGGCAATGACTAAAAGTAGTTAAATCAAGTGACCATCAAGAACATGTATCTGTTACCGAGGATTAATGAATTGCTTAATTAGTTGAAGGGAGCGACAGTGTTCTTGAAGCTTGATTTGAGAACCGAATATCATCGGATACGCATTAAAGAAGAGGACATCTACAAGACAACTTTCTGAACCAGGTATGGCCATTATGGGTTTGTTGTAGTTCCATTGGTTTAACTAATGCTCTAGCTACCTTTATGTTCTTGATGAATAGTGTGTTGTGTCCGTATTTGGACAAGTTTTTTATTGTGTTCTTTGATGATATATTGGTATATTATAAAAAATGAAGAAAATCATGGCAAGATTTTAGCAGCAATTTTGATATTATTGAGAGAGAATCATTTGTATGTTAAGCTCATCAAGTGCAGATTCTTTAAGACTGAGGTACACTACTTGGGACACGTGGTTTCTAAGGATGGCATAGTAGTGGACCCAGAAAAAGTAAGATCTATCATGGAGTGGGTAGTTCCCAGGAATGTGGATGAGGTGAGATCTTTCATGGGGCTAGCAAGTTATTACAGGAGGTTCATCAGGAACTTCTTGCAGATTTATTATCTTATCACAACATTGCAAAGGAAAGGTAAGAGGTTTGAATGGACAGAGGAGTGTGCGTCCATTTTTTAGCAACTCAAGCAGTTGTTGACACATGCATGAGTGTTAAATATTGCCAATGTGGACAAAGAGTTTGTAATATGTACATATGCTTGTAACAGAGGAATTGATGGAGTCCTTATGCAGGATGGATAGGTGGTATGCTATGAGTCACGGAAACTAAAATAGCATGAGAAGAACTACCCGCTACATATCTTAAGTTGGCAGTGGTCATACATGCATTGAACATGTGGAGGCAATATCTTCTTGGTAGGAGGTTTGTATTGATGAGTGATCATAGTGGTTTGTGGTATCAATTTAACCAACCGAATTTGATTGCAGGTAGGCTCAGTCGCTGGCCACGATCAGTGAGTTCGATTTTGAGATCAGGTATATCAAAGATAAAGACAACAAGATCGAAAATGCTCTTAACAGGAGGATACATGTAAATCACATAGCAGGTATGAGCTCCTACGGGATGGATTTACAAGATAGGATCTTACAAGCAGGTCAATAGGATGTCAGGTATCTGGAGATTGTGCACAAGTTGCAGCAGAGTTCAGCTAGTGGTACAAGTACAGGTTTAGAGACATGATATATGTGCCAGATAGTAGTGAGCTCAAGAAGGCGAGATTGAGGGAGTTTCATGCGAAACCATATTTAGGTCACCCAAGATATCAGAAGATGCTAACAACAGTGCCGAAATTATATTATTGGCCGAATTTGAAGTGATATGTAGCAGAGGTTTTGGCTAGGTGCTTGGATTTTCAGCAGATGAAGGTCGAGTGTAAGCATCCATGTGGGCTTCTATAGCTGATTCTGATTCCAAAGTGGAAATGGGAGGTCATTTCCATGGAATTTATAAGAGGTTTGCCGAGGACAGTGAGACAACGTGATTCCATCATGGTAGTGGTGGGCAGGTTGATAAAGGAAACACACTTCATTACAGTGAAGTCTACATTCTCAGTGAGTGATGTAACACACATCTTCATCAAGGACGTGGTCAGATTGCATGGAGTTCCGAATAATATTGTGTCAGACAGGGATGTGAAGTTCACTTCCAAGTTTTAGAAGGATTTATTTGCATTTTTGGCTACAGAGTTAGCCTTCAGTACATCTTATCATCCACAGATAGATGGGCAGACAAAGAGGGTCAACAGGATATTGGAGGACATGTTGAGGATGTATGTGATGCATCAAAAGTGGAAGTGGAAAGAGTACCTTCCACTGGCAGAGCGTGCTTACAACAATGGGTACTATGAGTCACTAAGGATGAGCCTGTTTGAGGCGTTGTGTGGGAATAATTTTAATACTCCCATCAGTTGGAGTGATCTGGTGAACAGGGTATTGATTAGACCAGACATGTTGGAATACATGGAGCGAGGAATGCAGGTAATCAAGAAGAATTTGAAATTAGCACGGGATAGACAGAAGAACTACGCAGATCAAAATAGGTTGTTCAAGGAGTTCCATGTTGGGAAATAGGTGTACTTGCGCATCAAACCAAAGAAGAGATCCTTGCAGATTGGATAATGTGAAAAGTTGGCAGCCCGGTTTTTTAGACCTTTCAGGAATATTGAGAGGATTGGGCCAGTAGCCTATCAACTTGCACTGCCTTCGATAATGAAATTCCATGATGTTTTCCATGTGTCATTGCTTAAGAAGTATGTTAAAGATGTTAATCATATGATTGACTGGTCTGTATTGCAATTGGAGCCAGAAGGATAGTTCCAGTAGGAACGACAGTGTATATTGCAGAGAAAGGTGCTCATGCTCTGGAAATGAGAAATCAAGTACGTTAAAGTGCAATGGAAGCAATTTTGGCCCAATGAATATACATGGGAGATGGTGGATCAGACGTGGGCTATGTACCCTTGCTTATTCATTGGTTGAGCGGATGTTTTGGTACATGTTTTGGTGATGTTTGGTATATGTACATATGTATACAGATGTAAATACCACCATGAGATATGTTATAAATATTCAATAAGCGGTATGGTTTTCATGTCATTATGATGTTCTACTTATTATGTTGTCATGTTGGTTTGCTTCTCAACAGGATGATAATTGTAAATACTGCAATGAGCTAATTTATAAAGCTCCATGGGTAGTATGTTTTTCTTACAGAAGCCTTATTGGCTGTAGGTGTTGTTGAATACCGAGGATGGTGTTCCCCCAAGGGGGAGGGTTCTATAACAACCCTGGAGAAAATTCCATGTAATAAAAGTTAATAAAGGAAAAATAATAACCACAGTTGTTGGGATGTTTATTCCAAGCTGAATGTTGGGAAAAAGCATAGTGATGGGGATAACTGGTGATTTGTTAATGGCTAAGGAAATTCGAAAAGGAAATGACAAATTCTTTGGAAAGGAAAAATGGTATTTTGGCACATTTATTTATGAAAATAATGGAAAATGAAGAAAATAGAGGCCTCATTAATAAAAAGGCTTCCTAGGATCAGTTCTCAGACTTTTGTCAGTTCAATTTTGGATCTCTCTCTCTATTCTCTTTCTCTCATACTCTTGGACACATACAGTATTTTTGGAGCACTCTTGGAGGAGTGTGGCATACTTAGAGTTTTGGAGAAAGAAGGCAAATGAAGAGAAGGAAAGTACAAGACGAAATTGAAATTAGCAACTACATCGGGTTTTGCTTGCAAGTACTGAGTTGCATGTATGTTTTCCTCACTAGTTTTGGCATGCATGGCATATGCATGTGGTTTATTGGTCATGATTTATCATTGGCATGGATGTTTGCCTATATTGACAGTGGAGTTTCCTAACCTTGCCATTTCTTATATAGCCATAGTGTTGTGGGTTTATTTCTTTACTTTTCTAGTTGGTCCTCATGTTTCCTTTAGCTTGGGTCGAGTTACTAATTCATAGAAGCGATGGTTAGATAAACACTCTAGAAGCCCAGTAACAGCTTGGGTTGAGTTACTAGTCCTGGAAGCCTTGGTTGGAAAAACACTCTGGAATCCCTTGGTGGGTTGAGTTACTAGTCCTAGAAGCCCTGGTTGGAAAAAGCGCTTTGGAAACCTTGTATTAGCTGTGGGTTCAGTTACTAGTCCTGGAGCCTTGGCATGAACAAAAGCTCTAGAGCCCTGGGAGGCTTGGGTAGAGACCAATATGGCAATGGTTTCTGATGTTCGATCGTGAGGTGGAATCATTGTTGAATGGGTTGACGTGGTGATTAGAACTTAAACCAGAATGCAAAAACTTACATATATAATCATAAACATAGAGATGTAGCATAAAAACACTTCATTTCATTAATAGAAAAATATTGAACTATGCTTACAAACAGAATGGAAATAAGATAGCTCGGGCGATGGTAGCTTATCTCTTAGAAGAGATGTGGCAGATACACACCTCTGAACTATGTTACAAGGATACCAAAAAGATACTTAATTGAAATTGTGATTTATTCATTGTTAGAAAGTGTTAATTCATGATTTAAAAACACCATTAAATACATAAGCATGAAGAATTGTTAAGAAATTTTGTAGCATATTAGAATATCAAACCATGAGAAGAAAAGTGATGCAAGAGATTATTAACGGAGTTTGGATATCTTCAAGCCTACATCTTCGGGTCCTGGTCTTGAATGGGGAGGCCTTTATATTAGAAATTCAAAGCCAAAAAATACATCAAAGCTACATCAACAAGATCCCTGGCTGATCTAGTTGTGTTCTGCTCAACCTTAGAAATCTGACGCAACATACGGCTCAAAAAAAGATCTCTTACAACTCCTAGAATAAACCAACAAAGTTCTGCCTCAAAATCCCCAAAGCTACACTAAAACTCTTCTCTGTTGCACAACATTTCTCAACTCCTCTCTACGCTTCATGGCATTACATTACATGTATATATAGTGTTTATGACTAACCTTAATGGAAAACATAGCAATGTATTAAATCACATTTCTCATTGTTATAACCATATACAATATTGCAGAGAGAGGTGTTCATGCTCTGGAAATGAGCAATCAAGTAGGTTAAAGTGCAATGGAAGCAATTTTGGCCCAATGAATCTACATGGGAGATGGTGGATCAGACGTGGGTTGTGTACCCTTGCTTATTCATTGGTTGAGCGGATGTTTTGGTACATGTTTTGGTGATGTTTGGTATATGTACATATGTATACATATGTAAATACCACCACGAGATATGTTATAAATATTCAATAAGCGGTATGGTTTTCATGTCATTATGATGTTCTACTTATTATGTTGTCCTGTTGGTTTGCTTCTCAACAGGATGATCATTGTAAATACTGCAATGAACTAATTTATAAAGCTCCATGGGTAGTATGTTTTTCTTACAGAAGCCTTGTTGGCTGTAGGTGTTGTTGAATACCGAGGATGGTGTTCCCCCAAGGGGGAGGGTTCTATAACAACCCTGGTGAAAATTCCATGTAATAAAAGTTAATAAAGGAAAAATAATAACCACAGTTGTTGGGATGTTTATTCCAAGCTGAATGCTGGGAAAAAGCATAGTGATGGGGATAACTAGTGATTTGTTAATGGCTAAGGAAATTCGAAAAGGCAATGACAAATTCTTTGGAAAGGAAAAATGGTATTTTGGCACATTTATTTATGAAAATAATGGAAAATGAAGAAAATAGAGGCCTCATTAATAAAAAGGCTTCATAGGATCAGTTCTCAGACTTTTGTCAGTTCAATTTTGGAGCTCTCTCTCTATTCTCTTTCTCTCATACTCTTGGACACATACAATATTTTTGGAGCACTCTTGGAGGAGTGTGGCATACTTAGAGTTTTGGAGAAAGAAGGCAAAGGAAGAGAAGCAAAGTACAATACGAAATTGAAATTAGCAACTACATCGGGTTTTGCTTGCAAGTAATGAGTTGCATGTATGTTTTCCTCACTAGTTTTGGCATGCATGGCATATGCATGTGGTTTATTTGTCATGATTTATCATTGGCATGGCGGTTTGCCTAGATTGACAGTGGAGTTTCCTAACCTTGCCATTTCCTGGATAGCCATAGTGTTGTGGGTTTATTTCTTTACTTTTCTAGTTGGTCCTCGTGTTTCCTTTAGCTTGGGTTGAGTTACTAATTCCTGGAAGCCATGGTTAGATAAACACTCTAGAAGCCCAGTAACAGCTTGGGTTGAGTTACTAGTCCTGGAAGCCTTGGTTGGAAAAACACTCTGGAATCCCTTGGTGGGTTGAGTTACTAGTCCTAGAAGCCCTGGTTGGAAAAAGCGCTTTGGAAACCCTGTATTCGAGGTCAACCTCCTGAAGACATACCGAGCCGGCTTGAAGGCTTGAAAGTCCTCGTATCTCCAAGTAGCGGTAGAAGTGGGTCACCTGAAGAAGGAGAACCTTATTGGTAGAATATTCTGATTCTCAACCGTTAGTTGTGGGATGAGAAATCCCAACAATCATTTGATGCCTTGAAAGAGGCACGCACATATGCCCCATTGCTTAGTCCTCCCAACTATTGGTGTCACTTTATCTTATACTTGGCAGCCTCACCATCCTCCATTGATATAGTGTTAGTACAAATCCATGATGATCTTAGTGAGCATGCGATCTATTATCTCTCAAAAGGCTTGGCTAGGTTTGAACTCTGATATTCACATGTGGAAAAGTTATCCTTAGCAGTTGTCTTTGTTGTCAATTTCTTCTGGCATTATATATTGTTGAGATAGACTACTCTCATCACCTTGGAGAATCCCATGAAACACATTTTATCTCGTCAAGTCATTGGAGGAGAATATTCCAAATGGATTGTTATGCTCTAGCAATTTGATTTGGTTTTTGCCACTCCTAAGGCTAAAAAATCATTAGTCTTCGATGAATCATTGGTAGACCTTCCTATTTTCAATCTAGATGAGGTAACCCATCATCCTCTTCTTGATGAATCTGCCTATCTAGTCAACTCAAACGAACCTTGGTATGGAGACATTACTATCTACCTCCAAATGCAACAATTCCACCCAGATCTCTTGAGAGATGACCATCATCACATTCACCACCAAGCCATAAACTATTTAGTGATGAATGATACTTTATATCATCATGGTGTTGATACCGTTCTTCGATGTTGCCTCACTCATGCTGACGTGGAACATGTTTTAAATGAGAATTTCCATGCTAGGGCATGTGGCGGTCATCTTTATGGAATGGCTACTGCCCAGAAAATTATGTGCATAGGATACTACTAGCCAATGTTTTTTAAAGACTATATTCTTGTAGTCCAACTATGTCATCCTTGCTCAATCTTTATCAAGAAAATGTGCACACTCCCAGACCCACTAAATCTTATTATCTCTAGTGGTCCCTTCTCTAAATGGGGCATTGGCTTCATCACCTACAATCCCACTTCCTCTGATGAACACAACTTCATTATTTTCGGTGTGGATGACTTTACAAAATGGCATGAACAAATGCTCTAGAGCCCTGGGAGGCTTGGGTAGAGACCAATACGGCGATGGTTTATGATGTTCGACCGTGAGGTGGAATCATTGTTGAATGGGTTGAAGTGGTGATCAGAACTTAAACAAGAATGCAAAAACTTACATATATAATCATAAACATAGAGCTGTAGCATAAAAACACTTCATTTCATTAATAGAAAAATATTGAACTATGCTTACAAACAGAATGGAAATAAGATAGCTCGGGCGATGGTAGCTTATCTCTGAGAAGAGATGTGGTGGATACGCACCTCTGAACTATGTTACAAGGATACCAAAAAGATATTTAATTGAAATTGTGATTTATTCATTATTAGAAAGTGTTAATGCATGATTTAAAAACACCATTAAATACATAAGCATGAAGAATTGTTAAGAAATTTTGTAGCATATTAGAATATCAAACCATGAGAAGAAAAGTGATGCAAGAGATTATTAACGGAGTTTGGATATCTTCAAACCTACATCTTCGGGCCCTGGTCTTGAATGGGGAGGCCTTTATATTAGAAATTCAAAGCCAAAAAATACATCAAAGCTACATCAAAAAGATCCCTCGCTGGTCCAGTTGTGTTCTGCTCAACCTTAGAAATCCGACGCAACATACGGCTCAAAAAAAGATCTCTTACAACTCCTAGAATAAACCAACAAAGTTCTGCCTCCAAATCCCCAAAGCTACACTAAAACTCTTCTCTGTTGCACAACATTCTCAACTCCTCTCTACGCTTCATGGCATTACATTACATGTATATATAGTGTTTATGACTAACCTTAATGGAAAACATAGCAATGTATTAAATCACATTTCTCAT
>APFE031208477.1:0-55396 GCA_000404065.3 Pinus taeda
CCCCCTCCTTTGGATCTTCAGGCTCATTCTTCTAGATCTTGGTGGTGGCCATGATGACACTGTTGAATTTCCAAGTCCTTGGGTCTAGGTTAGAGTCTTAAAAGTGTTGACGCTACCAAACCAAGAATCTCAACCATAAACTACTTTACACAGCGGAAATATAAAGCAGTGAATCACATATGCACAGTATACATAGTTTTAAACAAAATTGTATAATATTGTACAATCCTAGTCTTCATTATCTTAAACCAAATCTGAACAATACAACAGTTTATCTTATACAAGATACAATGACAAACTTAACTGCAGCTTCTATTTCATATCTCATCTTGTCGGTCCTTCACTTCTGTATGGCTCACTAGTAGTAACTTAGTCCATCAAGGCATCTACACATAGAGATTCCAAGAGGGATGTCTCCAATGACTGCTGCAAGTCATGTCTACTACAATGAACAGGGGCTCATAAAACTGCTCTCTGGGTAGGCCTAATTCCCAAGCTCCAATCTGCATATCTAGCAGTGACTTTCGTCCATCAAATTGTTGCACATAACGCCATAATACTTCACCCAAACATGCACCAACAACGTCCTTCTTTTTTTCTGCTCTAGGGCTATTTTGGGTAGTCAACATGCTACCCTCCAATAGCCCTATGACACCTAATCTTGTCACTGTCAATTCTACTCCTAAGATGACACTTCACCACCACAAAATTTCATCTACATGGCACCAACAGGCTGCACAAACATGATCCAAATTTGGTCAATACTTTGACCTAAGACCTCTCCACAAAATGTTGTTGCCCTCCACTGTTTGAGGTTTTCTCATATGCTGCAAGTCTAGGCTTGATTAGGGCACAAAATACAGTCCCCAAACAGCCCCAAAATTTCCCCAGATTTGCCCTTAAGTAATGTGGTTGTCCCCTTCGTTGTAATTCAAGGCAGCCTTCTAGCCCTTAACAATGGCTATGCTCTCTTCTCATTATAGCGGCATCCTACAACCCTTAGAACAGGCTTGCGACAACATTTCTAGAGGATTTTTCCACCCTCTACGAGCCCTCAAACATATCCCTTTCTCCTCGGCCTTCTACCAAGATACTTAGCCTCCTTTCAGCCCTTCGGTCTTCCTGAAATGGCTTCAGAACAACCCTATTTCACCCACGTTGAATTGCCTCTTCTTGCTACGGTCCTAAGCTTCAAACTTTGGCCTTTCTCCTTGTAAGAGCAACTAAGAACAACACCCAAACAACCTCTCTTTCCCAGGTTGTACCTACAGCAAAACATAAAACTTCCGCATTGCTTCTAAGTTTTCCATGTTGTCCTTTAGTCTCCTTGCTTCACCAAAATTTCAGAGGATATATTGCTCAAGTCGGATGCCTAAACAATAAGCCTTCATCCTCCTTTTATAGGCATAAAGAGGGGCTCAACGTCTCACTTGAAGTGGCACGTCTATTGGCTCTATTTTACATCAAGTCGGCCTACTTGACAACCAAATTAATTTTCCAACTTCAAAAATTAATATCTCTCTAACGACAACTTGGATTCAGATGATTTTTGTTGCGTTGGAATCATATTTCCAAGCACTATCATCCTCATCCAACACATGTTGTAAATCCATCAACGTTTTGTCCCAAATCGCGTTGGGTGCCAAAACCCCATACTTGGGTTCCAAGCCCACAAGCTGCCCTTGTGGCGCTTTTCTCTCCAAACCATGAACCCTAGGGCTTCGAGTACCTCCCAAGATACACAAATCAACACTCCCTCTTAGTGAGGTAGGTACTTCCAATACTAGGAAGTATCTCGTCATCTTCATCACTGCTCGCAACACTTGCCCAACTCCTGATGCTCACAATTGCAACAATCCTTATTTAGTGAACTACGCCCTCCTCGGAAGTGTCGTTGTCACTGTTGGAAGAAACCTGCTTCTTCTTCTTATCTTGTAATGTCTTCCACTCTTTCCAGGATTCCTTCTTAGCAATTGTAGGAGCACCCTTGCTCACCACTGACCACGTCCTCTTCTTGGGTTGCAAAGTCTCCCTCTGCATCTGCAAGCTCCCTCTTGAACTAGACTCCTTCTGAGTCTATGGAATCTGGACCTTCTCGAGAACCTGTGCCTTCTCCTCTAAAGCCTACACCTACACCTACTTCTCTAGAACCTGCACCTGCTCCACTTGCTTCTTTCCATTATCCATTGGCTTGCCCGTCAACTTGTAGAGACCATTCTCTCTAACTCCAAGTGCAATCCCATCAGACTTAGAGCCTCTGAGCCTGAGTCTTGCCTTCCCATCCTAGAACAAGACCTCAAACCATTTCCTCTCGGTCATCGAGACGGAAATCACGCTATATCTAAGTCCTAGTACAAACAATACATCCTGGACCCAAATCATACGTCCAATCTCCATCCTAAATAGCACAACACTCGATCCTCAGATCTCCCACTGATTCTTGTCGCCCAACACCATGTGCAACTTCGAGTCCCATCTAGCTAGAGTCTCAAAAACCTCCTATGACCCTGTCATATGCTTCGTCGCACCACTGTCCACGTACCATCCATCCTTCGTGATAGTACTTTGCGAGAAATGAGAAATCATAGCAAAGTCCTCGTCCTCCAATCTCTTGGAGAGATCGTCCATCTCTACTGAAGCGACAACACCGAAGGCATGCTTTCCTTTCTTCTTCTCATCATTTATCTTCTTCTTCATCAGACATCTTGACAAAAAATGACCCATCTTGCCATAGTTGAAAACTTGACTTTGCTCAAGTCCTTTTTCTTACCCTTCATTCATGATGCAAGTGCCATGTCATCATCTGAAGCTTTCTTCTTCAGTTGAAGATCCTCGTCTTGCAACTCTTATTGAATGAAGTCATCCCACAACCTATCCCATTTTGGTAGCTTCTCCCTGGCAACAATCCCTTTAATAAAGGGCTTCCATTCCTCGGTGAACCCTTTCAAGACAATCCTTACCATATCTCTATCTGAGATAGTCACACCGATGGCAGCAAACTCATCTTTGACCTGAGACAATCTCGTCAAATACAAGGCCACACTTTCATTCTTTAACATCTTGGTGGCCTTCAATTTGTCCTCTAATACCAGTACCAAGTTCTTGTTCTTATTCTGGAACAAACTCTTAAGAGCCAACCACATCTCATGTGCGGTGTTCTTCCCAGACAAATGAGGTATTAAGGCATCCCTCACACCATCAATGATGACTAATCTTGCCCTCGCATCCAAATCTTCCCATATTTCCAGCTCATTAGGGTCGGTTGGCTTCTTGATCTCTTTGTTGGCAAAATCCCAGATCCTTTTGACCTGCAAGGTCAACTTGATCCTCTCCTTCCATGGACTATAGTTGGACAACCCCTCCAACCTGTCCTCATATCAGATACTTGCCTACAACTTCGACATTGTAGTGAACAATGTGACCAACTCCCTCTCATGTTGTACTTCGTTGCGTATAAATCTGATTCACTTACTTCCAAAGTAGCTCAGACACGCTCTGATACCATGTTGAATTTCCACAACCTTGGTTCTAGGTTAGAGTCTCAAAATCATTAACACTACCAAACCAAGAATCTCAACCATAAACTACTTTTCACAACGGAAATATAAAGCAGTAAATCACATATGCATAGTATACACAGTTTTAAACAAAATTGTACAATATTGTACAATCCCAATCTTCGTTATATTAAACCAAATCTGAATAATACAATAGTCTATGGTATACAAGATACAATGACAAACTTCGTTGCAGATTCTATGTCGTATCTCGTCCTGTTGGTCCTTCGCTTCCATATTGCTCACTAGTAGTGCCTTAGTCCATCAAGGCATCTACACATCGAGATTCCAAGAGAGTTGCCTCCTATCACTACTGTAAGTTACGTCTGCTACAATAAACACAAGCTCATCAAACTGCTCTCTGGGTAGGCCTCATTCCCGAGCTCCAATCTACCTATCTAGTAGTCACTTTCGTCCATCAAAGTGTTGCACATAAGGCTGCAATAATTCACCCAAACACGCACCATCAACGTCCTTCGTTTTTTTTCTCTAGGGCTACTTTGGGTAGTTAACACGCTACCCTCCAACAATCCTATGACACCCAATCTCATCACTGTCGATTTTTCTCCTAAGATGACACTTCACCACCATGGAATGCCATCTACATGGCACCAACAGGCTGCACAAACATGATCTAAATCTGGTCAATACTTTGACCCAATACCTCTCCACAAAATGTTTTTGTCCTCCATTGTTTGAGGTCTGCTCATATGCTACAAGTTTGGGCCTGATTAGAGCACAAAACACAGTCCCCTAACAACCCCAAAATTTGCCTAGATTTGCCCTTAATTAATGTGGTTGTTCCCTTCACTATAATTATGGGCATCCTTTTAGCCCTTAACAATGGCTCTGCCCCCCTTTCATTACAGTGGCATCCTACATCCCTTAGAACATGATTGCAACAACCTTTCTAGAGGACTGTTCCACCCTCTACGAGCCCTCAAACAACTCCCTTTCTCCTCGGCCTTCTACCAAGATACTTGACCTCCTTTCAACCCTTCGGTCTTCTTGAAATGGCTTCAGAACAACATTACTTCACCCACATTGAATTGCCTCTTCTTGTCATGGCCCTAAGCTTCAAACTTTGGCCTTTCTCCCTGCAAGAGCACCCAAGAACAACACCCAAACAACCTCTCTTACCCATGTTGTACCGACAACAAAACAAAAAACTTCCACGTTGCTTCTAGGGCTTCCATGTTGTCCTTTAGTCTCCTTGCTTCACCGAAATTTTAGAGAATATGTTGCTCAAGCCGGATGCCTAAACAATGAGCCTTCATCCTCATTTCATAGGCATAAAGAGGGGCTCAACGTCTCACTTGAAGTGGCACGTCTATTGGCTCTCTTTTACATCAAGTTAGCCTACTTGACAACCAAATTAATTTGCCAACTTTAAAATTAATCTCTCTAACAACAACTCAGATTCAAACGATTTTGTTGCATTGGAATCATCTTTCCAAGCACTATCATCCTCATCCATCACATGTCGTAAATCCATAAATGTTTTGTCCCAAATCGCGATGGGTGCCAAAACGCCATACTTGGGTTCCAAACCCACAAGCTACCCTTGTGGTGCTTTGCTCTCCAAACCCAAAACCCTAGGGCTTGGAGTACCTCCCAAGCTATAGAAATCAACAACACTGGGCTTTGCGCCAATGATCTACTTCCCTTTGTCATTCCCCTTGTCGGGTTCTGACTCAGAGTCGAAACATGCGCCTAATTCGAAAGCCTTCAGCTCGGCTAGTGACTGCATGGGCCAGCGCTCACTTGTGTTGTGAATGGAGCTCTTATGGAACTCACACCATTTTCTCGTGTCCTCCTTTGTCTTTGTGGTGTTATTCTTTTCTTGCAACTTCAGCGAGTTGTCCTGGGTCGCCCCGCCTTGGCTTTGGCCTTTTCTCTGTGGTTTGGGGGCGCATTTTCCTTGCTTCAAATTCATAGATTCAAAGCCTCGCTTCTTCTATTTAAACTTCTGCTCAACCTTGACAAGGTATCGGTATGTCGTGTCGAGCGAGGAGATGTCTAGGAACTCCATCTCGTCCTAGATGTACTTGTGTCAACAGTTGCGGTACTTAAGTACCAAATGCAGCTCAGAATCCTTGATACCCAACTTCGTGTGGAGGGTATGGAAAACATTTATGAACTCTGGCAAATCTTGGTCCCTTCCCTACCATAGCTTGGTCCACTTTATGTATTTATCTTCATAGCTCCCGAAATGGAAATATTGTTTCTGATGGCGTCTCGGAAAGAATCTCAAGTGGATGCAGCTGAAAATAGTGACGATTCCCTCTCGTCCTTTTGTTCACAGTAGGTTTCCCACCAATCCTTGACATGTGGAGTGACTTTGAGAAGTGAAAAAGTAATCTTTTCCCTATTGGAAAAGTCACGAACTAAAAAATACCCTTCCAACAGATTCAACCATTTATCTATAGCATTTGCATCTATCTGGCCCTCAAATATGGGAATATTGAAGTTAACTTATACCTTGAAAATAGTGGCACCTCCATAGTGGTAGTTGGATGAAGATGCGTCGCTTGTGGGTAGTCGTCGAAGGATGTGGGCAAAGTTATCCATCATCGCGTTCCTCTGTCGCTCGAGGGCTTCTTCGAGCAATATTTTGAAAGGATCTCCTGCCCGCTCATCTTTCTTTCCTTCCGCTATGGGAGGTTGTCGAGGTTTGCGAGGCTGGTCTTGCAAAAGTTCAACCAGTTTAAGCCTTAACTCCTTATACCCTAACCTCATTAGGGACATGCAAAGAAAAACAGTGAAAGAGCAGACCGCTCTGATACCAATGATTCGAACTTAGACAAGAACGCAACAAATTACAAATATAACCATAAATATAGAGATGCAGCAAAAATAACACTTCATTTCATTAATATCAAAATAATGAAATATGCTTACAAACAAAAAGGAAATAAACTAGCTCGGGCGATGGTAGCTTATCTTTGAGAAGAGATGTGGTGACTACATGCCTCTGAACTATGTTGCAATGAGGCTCAAAGGCCTATTTATTATTGAACAAAAAGGGAAAACACTTAACAACCAAAACCCTAACCCGAAAAGATGAAATACCAAGATTTTGTGGGCCCCATTGGGGTTAGTTGGGCAACCAACTTCCCAGGATCGTAACTTGGTCATATTATCTTTGTTTGGCATGTACAATACCTTGTTGGAAAGGTCTCTTTAAGTACTACAGGATTTGTGGCAGGCCCCTATCAACAATACTGGTCCTGCTGCGGACTTAAAAGAAAACGTCGTTTAGGGGGTCAAAACTACTCCAGAAGTTCAGGACCTGAAAAAATACTAAAAATAGTAAATGCTAAAATAAACAAGGAAACAGATGAAACCCACTGGAGGTCTAGGTGGAATAGGCAGGTAGCCACCAATATCCACCTATATCAGCATTGGGAGCCATGGATCTCCACAGCAGCAGATTACACTTCATGGATCCCCATAACCATTTAGAGATTGCTCATGGTTCACTTATTGGACGAGGAGGATGCACTTGATCCATCATGCCTAATTGACCCCGGATCTACACCATACACTTGGAAGATGATCCAGGACTTGTACAATGATGTGGCATCACCTACATTATCATCCTAGCCCTTGTGGATAACCTAAAAGCATCTTCGATTTGTTTGGAGGCCCATGAAGATACTTGTGTGCCTCCACATGTCATGTGGAGCACCACTGGTTATTACAAGGGGCCATCCCCTTGTCCACTACTTTTGGGGGTCATATTCTTCATTGTAACACCCATGGACCTCATTAGGCCTCTTAGAGGGACCTACGACATGCATAAATTATTATTTGACCTCTTGAGATTTATGAGCTAGTTTGGTGGGCTTGTCACCAAAAGATTGTATTATTAGCACATTATTTTATTTTGGGGCTTATGTAGGCCAAGGAGGCTAATTCAAACTCCTAAGATTTGTATAAATACAAGTGAGGTGAGATCATTTCTCATCATCACTTTGGATTGGATCTCTCTTCTTTAGAGAATTTCACACTTTTTCTAGAGGATGAATTAGAGCATTAATGGATGAATTTTGATGTATGTTTATTGGTCTATCTTCTCTTGTAGCTTCTCTATTGTCATTTGTGAATGGTTGGATATACTCTACTACATGTAAGTATGAAATTTTGATGTTATTCATGTTACTTTTTTATATGTGTTGGATTGGAATTTTCGTTGTTTTAGGGCTAATTGTTGCATGCAAATTATTGCTTAATATTGTGGGATGGTATTTATTATAACGTTCTCTCCATGTATGGGCCATATAGTGTGAGAAAAATCTCCTAGGGATAAAATATGACCTTGATAAGCCATTACTCTTTTGCATTTGAAGTATAAACGCTGCAAGATTGCTTTCACTTGACCTAGAGGGTTTGTGAAGTAATTTTGAGGCCTCCTTGACTGGGAACCAAGAAATCTTACACATAATCAACATAGAGTCCATTCTCCCAAGGATTAAGGTACTGATCTAGCAAGGGTGGTCCCCAAAACTCTTATTCTTTAACCTTCTCCCAAGTCTAGCCACATTGGGGTGCCTAGGGCATCAATTTCTTGAAAAGCTAGCCACTGAAAAAATTTGATCTCTTAGGGTCTCTTGCACTGGCCTTTCCTCTATCCCTCCTCCAAATTTGAAGACATTTCAACAATGGAATTAGGTGAAAAGCTAAGCCCTAGCTCCAGGACCAAAACTTTCCCTGTCATCCCCAAGGCTAGCACTTCCCAAGGTCAAACCAACATCTTTGAGTAATTACATTTTCTTTGATCCTCTATCCGCCTTATCTAGGCTAAGAATAGCATTGGTTGCTACATTCCTTCCTCATAACCTAGATTGGGTCCACTTAGCCCCGTGTGGTCCCACTCCTTTGAAAGACCATTCTTCAAGAACCATGCGAGATACCAATTCTAGCAAGGATTTTAGGGATTGGGAAACTCCTTCACACGTCTTATCCCATAAACCTAACCCACAAATCCTCTCTCCCTTTTCCAGGTTACCTAGTACCTTGCTTACAAAGAAAGTAATCTTTATCCTTCAAATTCTGGGAAAGCATTATTCAGGTCCCTCATATCCATTGACTTATCCTTCATTAGTGACTCCACACATACTGAGTCTCCTCCCATTGGTGAAAGTCTATAAATAGAATGGAGCCTTAGCTGAAGTGACAATGGGCTAAGACTCCATTTGTTGCTTTGTCCTAGCATTTGTCCTTTAGGAATTCCCCTTAGGTCCCTTGCTAGTTTGAGCGGTAACAACCCTGATTCCAAAGGTTGACTCTCCCTCGACTTTTGAAGACTTTAGACCTATTTCTTTTGGTAATGTAATCAATATGGTCATAACCAAGGTGAATTCCCTTAGGCTCAATCTGATCCTTTCCACAAAAATTTCTAAGGAACAATTTGGTTTTCTCGAAGGCAAACAAATCCATGAAGCAATTGGGGTAGCTTGGTAAGGTTTTCATAGCTTAAAAATGATGAATCTTAAAAATTTTATGATCAAAATTGATTTATGAAAAGTTTATGATCATGTCAACTAGATTCATCTCAGACTCCTTCTAACTCATGTTGGTTTTAGCCTTGATCTTATTTCTTGGGTTATGAGTTGTATTCAGTATGTCTCCTTTGTTGTCCTTATCATTAGCACATCTTCTCCATTTTTCCATGCTCAGTGTGGACTTCTTTAGGGATGCCTGCGCTCCACCCTTCTCTTCTAGTTGGTGATAGAGGGCCTCAATCGACTATTGGATGAAGCCAAACAAAGGGGAGATTTTCTAGGATGTATGTTCACTAGAACTCTAGCAATTTCTCATCTTTTATTTGTAGATGATATCCTTATTTTTTGTAATGGTAGTCCCATAGAGGTGGAGTTGTTAAAGGGTATCCTATCTTTATTTGGGAAAGCAATTGGTATCTTAATCAATTTTCAGAAACCGTCTCTTCTTGTTTCTAACCTTGGGGTTGTTGAGCTCCAACAAAACTTATATCTCCTCCCAATGGACACCACTAGGATGGATGGTGGTCTCAAATATCTGGGTTTTCATTTGAAACCCAAACTTATTGAATTATGGACTAATAGTGGTTGATTACAAAGGTAGAGAAGTGTACTAAAAATTGAAGTCATAGATGGACTTCTAGGGTTGGCCATTTGGTTCTAGTGAAATCAGTTCTTGAAGCAATTCCTATGCATTGGTTTGCATTGGCCTTGATCCCTAAAGGTGTTCTCGAATGTATCATGCATATATGCTTCAAATTTATGTGGTTGGATCTAAGGAGGAGGTGGTCCTTCCATGAGTTTGTTGGGAGAAGATTGTTAGACCAAAGTCTCTAGGTGGTTAGGGTCTCAAGAATACCTTTATGTTTTCCCAAGCTCTGGCTGCAAAATGTGGTTGGAGTTTGCTGACCACACAAAGCTTGTGGACTTCAATTGTTCTTGAAAAATATATTTCTCCCCTTTTTGTGGATGACTCGATTCACATATCTAATAAGCCTCGGGAGAATATTTTGATCATATGGAGGGTTATACTAAATACTTTTGAAATCATTTGAAGTGCCTTGCATGGAAAGTAGGTTCGAGTGTTTGTGTTTGTATTGGTCATGACCCATGGCTTCGTTGTGGGTGTGGCCATCTCCTTAATTCCCCCTTAACATATTTTCTCAGAAACAGGAGTATATATCCATGATGGCTCATATTGATAATCTAGCTTTTACCACCATTTGGAGGCAGGGTTGGAAATATGCCTTTGATTTAGACATCCCTAAGGTTTTTATGGATTCGTGGAACAATTATATAAGGGCTTTGAATGTGGAACACATTTAGTTAACAGACAGAGATGATGAATTAGTGTGGAATGTGTCTCCCATTGGCATATACTCTCCAAAGGTGGGTTATGTCTTCATAAATGTTGATCACTTTCCTACTAATCCCAAATGGTGGTGGAAAATCACCAAGAAATATTGATGCCTACCTAAAGCAAAAATATTCATGTGGTGCATCATTAATAACAAATTCCCTACATGGGATGTCCTTCAAAAGCATTTTTCTCATGGTCCTGGCTGGTGTGCCCTCTGGCAGGCTGATGATGAATCTATTACTCATATATTTCTACCTTGTCCTTTCTGCCAACAAATATGGACTCGTTATAGATTTGTTGAGGATCAGATGGGTCATTGGAGTGATCAATCAAGTGCAGATGCCATGCAACTTTGGTTTTCCTTTCCTTCTTCTCATGTTTTCAAAGCCCTCCCTTTGATTATTTATTGGGGGTTATG
Organism: Pinus taeda; assembly: GCA_000404065.3. Classification (NCBI taxonomy): domain Eukaryota; kingdom Viridiplantae; phylum Streptophyta; class Pinopsida; order Pinales; family Pinaceae; genus Pinus; species Pinus taeda. The sequence continues at coordinate 10,840 of APFE031208477.1, forward strand.
GATTGCTCATAATCGCATCATTTTCAGAGATGGGGTCTTATCTCCAAGGGTTATCACAGGTGAGGTAATGGCTATCCTTAGTCATTATCCATAGGATAAAGATGTCCGTAGAGTTCATAAAATAGAAGTTGAACATCCTGATCAAATGATTCCATGGGCCTATTTTGATGGGGCCTCAACCGATTTTGGACAAAAGAGTGGAGGTGGTTTTAGTTTACACATATCTATCTCTCTTTATTTTCATGTCTCCATGGGTCTCAGTCTGGGCTCGAACAATCTTGTTGAACTCTTGTCCTGCAAAAATCTCCTTTCATTTGTTATTGAGTGGGGGTTTCACATATTCAACTTTTTAGTGATTCTATGCTTGTGTTTAACTGGATGAACTGTATACAATCTTGTCGAAATATATTTCTGTCTCCTATCCTGGGTGATGGTCTACAACTTAAAAACTCATTTTCCTCATTTTCATGTCAGCATATATATATGGAACGCAATCACAATGCAGACATATTATTAAAATCATCCCTAGATCTAGAACAGGGTCTTTGGCAAATTTTTGAAGTCTGTGGGGGTTCTAGCTTCTCTTATTTTCACATGCATTTTTGGAGCCACTTGCCCAGCCGCCTGGGATTTCTACATAGTCTGATCTACTCAGTTATTTTGATAGTCGCTCATGCATTTATTTTAGTTCACATTTTGCTTATCATTTGAGATGTTATATGTCTATTCTTTGATCATGGACTCTTGTCTTATCTAATATTTTATCTATAGACCTTTGCTATGTGGTTCTAAGTCATATATACAACCCTATCATCTAGATGTATACTTTTTCTATAACTATGTTCTTGATATGATTTGCATACACATCTAGTGTGTTTGTAATTTTCATTCTCTTAATAAAAATTACAACTTTTTTTCTTAGGGAAAAAAAAACATTATATATGTGAATATCATTTGAATTTACATTATCAATATATTTTATAATCAAATTTAATCCTTGCTTAACATCTAATCATTTTCTCATTGAATTATGTTTCTTAATATAATGGTCCTATGTAAATATCATTTGAATTTACGTTATCAATATGTTTCATAATCAAATTTAATCCTTGCTTAACATCTAACCATATTCTCATTGAATTATGTTTCTTAATAGAATGATCCTTTTGCATATTAGTAACTATTATCATGTGATCAAAGTTATAATTATGAAGTATCTCCATTATTAAATAATGGAGTACTTTTTGATATATCAATTTTAGAGATAGAAGCTAAACAAACACATGTAAGACACCAAGGAAGGAATATTCTTTCTTATGACATATTTCTTTGATGCATCCAAACCAAAAATTATGTCGTAATTGTGACCTTCCACATGTCTATTAAATGTTGACTTAAGAAAATTGTCTTTGTAGTGAAAATTGATAGATGTGTTGTTTGAATTATTTGCTTCGTCGGAAAAGAAATTGAACTTTTCATAACATTGCTTAACTTCAATATGTTTGGACTATTGGTTGGCACCTTTCCTCTACCATGGTGGGAATTCATAATTTAACTCTAATTCACTCTTATTGATATGTAAGAGTTCATCCGCAAGTCTCGCATATAGATTGTATTGGAGTAACATTAACAATTTTATTGAACATAGCACAATAAATTTAGAGATAATGCTACATTCACTTTCCAGTTATATGACTTGTAGCAAGATCGACATTTTTTTTATAAAATTTTGATGTTGGAAACTTCATCCCACAACACAAAAAGTGACTAAATATCTATGATTTCCAAAAAGAAAACATAGTTCTATTGTAGTATGTCCCAAAGGTTTCAGTACCTACATGGCTCTTTTCTAGCCATGGCATCATTCACATTGAGTTGATTTAAGTTATCTAAACCTACAAGATCACTAAATATCTCCAATCACCTACAATTGTGTAGACTTAATTGGTTTAACACCAATGATAGGGCTAGAATATTTTTGGGAAAGTTGATGGCATTTGTGAGGGTAAAGCATATATATATATGGCATAATATTAGATTGAATTTTGTAGATTGTAGATTAATGGAAGGTAGAATTTAAATGTTTTATGGTTTGGCATAATCTTGTAGATTAATGGAAAGTAGAATTTAAATGTTTTATGATTTGGCTTTTTTTACTAGAATTTGACCATACAATTCAAGGTAAGATTGCAAATAAATAAATACAATTCAAGATGAAATTGCAATTAAAATAAATAAATAAATAAAAACCATCAAAGTCTCACAAGTCCCATCAACTTGATGAAATAAGTGACATAGAAAGAAACTCTTTTTGGATACATTTGAGATGTGATCATCGTTACTTGAGTGACATATTATGGCTTATAAAAAAAAAATCAATAAGAAAAAAACCTTCTAACTTTCTATTAGTAAAAAGAGATGTAGATACATACTCTGTAATGCTTTTTATGTTCTTACATCTGAACATCATCATTGATCTCATCACGTTATCTCAAACCAAAAACGACATACATGATATTAAATTGATAGATACATAGTTATACAAAGACATAAATGGTTATACAAATTACCAGCGACACTGCCATAATTGATATTAAATGGCTTAATTGCTTGATGTTTGTTGTTGGACATTATTAGTCCCTGCCTTTAGCAAGACTATTGCAATTGGTAGATCGTTGATGCCCTATTAATTGATTCGTTGACCAATTTTTTTTCGTTTTATCACTGTTTAACCAAAGTTTTATAATGGCAAATTTCATTGAAATTTTAATGAAATTTTTCGGAACAACTCCTTATTGCAGGCTTCACATATCCCAATGTACGAATGTTGTGATAAGTTATAATTTATCCAAAGTCTGGGTTAAAATTTTAACGAGTATGTTTCCACTGCGCCTTTTAACATATCCAAAGTCCCTAATGCAGGGCATTTCTTCTTTGTCTATTTTGTTGTATCCAAAGTAACTTTGATTTATATTTTTGCATCCCACATGCTGCCACTACCATCCACTCCCATTTTCTTGTATGCCACATGCTGCCACTACCTTTTTCTTGGATGCCACCTATTCTTATTTCCCTACATTCTGTCACAACTCTTTGCTGCCGCATGCTCCCATTGTTGTCTATGAGTTATCTGCTACCATCTGAGTTATCAACAAATAACTCACAACATATATGAATCGGTAAGTTGCAATAAGTTGTGGTTGGTTCTATTCGCTTCAGAGCCGGGAAAGACAAGAGCCAACCCAGCCAGTTGCATAGCTTCCCCAGCTCCTGCAAGCTGAGCCGGCTTCTGATGCATTGTGAATTTCTCTGGTTAATCTCTGCTTGGAGGTAGAATTCAAAAAATTATTTAAACAACAATTTAGTAATTTTGGAAATAAGTACCCTGTCAAGAAATTGCTCAGAAAAAAATGACTAGTTACCAGGTCTCAGAAGCAGAGAAAAAAGGTAGAAGCCACTGGATGGATTCATCCAAAGAGACATCCAAGGCAATGGAAAAGGATAGCAAGGTAAGAAGCTCTAGTGAATAAAATTCAGTCCTAGGTTGAAATATGGGGCAGAAAAAATTTAAGATCCCAGCGTTCTCTTCGCATCTTTAGAAAGGCATTTTGGATAGGCAGTCGTTATGGGAAAGGAAAGGCAGAGCAAGAAGAATAGGACAAATATATAGCCATGATTGTTGTAAATTTGATGGTCATCATCTAAAATATAAATAAAAAAGGAAATCCTAGACTATATCTATTTTAAGCTATTGAGAATTTTTTAAAGTGTTAACAAGAGGATATTCCCTGCACCTTGATTTTATCGGTTGTAAGACATTGTGAAGCCAATTCTCCAAGATAATTTGCTTAAGAAGTTGGGTAGAGCCTTTATTGATTATGAAATGCTCAAGTGCATGCACCCATCCTATGCAAAAGCCAAAAATCACAAGATCACAAATACCCAATAACAACAGGAAGAATAAATAACCAACAAGAAGAATAAACACCCAACAAGAGGAGGAATAATTGCATGCATCCTTAATCAGATGAGGACGATTTCATATAAAAGGTACACAAATTTTGCAAGAAAAGAAAACTCGCCTCTGCCTCTGCCTCGGCGTCAGTGCTCTACTACACCGCCTTGCCTCTCTCACAAAAATATTTCAATATTATCATAAAAGACTTTCTACCTTCCTTCACCTGCATTGTATCAATAAATGGCTTTTGTTGTATCAATAAATGACATGATATATGTGGGTCAGTGAGTCTTCTTGATATAGAACTAGCAACATGTCATAGGAATAAATGCAGCTCATAGATTTATTTACTACCACTCGTATGCTTTATTTAAATACACCTGTCATCTTTTTGGTTGTACAGGAGATTATGAGTTCATTGATGTGGTTATCAAGAGAACGAAATTCAGAAATGAGCATTTCTTCCTGTATATCAATTTCATGGAAGAATTAGAGATCGCCTGACCTACTGCCAAATACAATGCCTCGCCTCAACAACTTCTTACTTTGTGGGATTATAAAGGTTATGTACAACGCACCCAGAAAATCATTGAGGCGCAAAGGAATGTGCATTCCACTGTGGACGAAGTTTCGTTACATGTAGTTCAATTAGGTGTATCCTTATAAGAGGACAACCAACCCAACTACTTTGAAGGCTAAGGAGGGCACCTGCAATCAGTACTTCATTTTCCATTTCCAAGCGTTGCACTTAAGGTGACGGGGTGGGATGATCTACCTAATAGAGAAAGGCGACAATGCCGCTAACAGAAATATGAGGGCCAAATTGAAATATACAAAACAATGTATTGCCCAACTAGAATATCCTTAGTGTCTGTTCAACAAAGGGGAGCGATATAGACTCGTGAGAATATCTCTGGGTCTCTTATTTTGCAGAGCCATCTTATTAGGTATCTCGAGTCTCCATTGAAGTCGCTTTAAATTTGAATTCTAGTGCTTTTTTTTCTATTTGATTTTTCATACTTTTTCTATTGGACATGTCTCACAATATTGACAAGTGTATGTAGAAGGTGAATGATAAAACCCATTACACACATCTTCACCCTACTTTCAACACACAGTTGTGATCCTTACTATAAACCATAAACAATGGAATTGTGCTCTCATTGTCATAACCATCGTTAAATTTTACAAAGTGTCAATCCCAACTATGGCCTGGATGGTTAAATTTTAACAAGCGCCAATCCCAACTATGCCCTGTTGTTCACCTAATTTTAACAACTGTCATTTCATGCTATCAATCAGTGACTCTTGCAATGAAGGTTTTGCAAAGTAGTTTTTTTTATGAATATTATCTTTGTTTTCCAACTATACAGATCCATTGTAGGTGTGGAGGAGGCACCAAGCTTGAGGAGAATTCAATTTCTCTTACCCTCAAGGAAATTGAAGGAACTTGAACCATGTCATCTAGGTTTCAATTTTGTAATTGTATCTGAAAGAAAATAAAGCAGTTTCAATTTTGTAATTGTATCTAAAAGAAAATAAAGAAATCATATTATATATCAGTTAACCATAAACACAAGATATTGGGCTTCCGTCATCTCTGTTAAGTGGAAGCTTCTCTCTAATCTACTAGCATGTTGTTTGTCTTGAAGTATTGAACATTAGGCAAACAGAGAAATCAGTGCCATCGCATGCATGCTTAACCACTTTGAATCCCTTGTTTAGAATTTTCTTCAGACCTTCAACTTGCTCCTTAACTTGTTTCTCAATATCTTCTCAATATCACCCATCTCTGTAATGATAAATTTTAGAGAACCCACCGGAGTTTGTGACAAGACTCTAAACAGATAACCCAATACCACAATCCTGAATTCTCAGAAGCCCAATTGCTTAAGTACGACATTTATTAGCTTTGGACAACACAGTGCCTAGTTGTTACCTACCCACCCAACTAATCTAAACCAAAGAACTCATAACCCAGTCTTGCCAGCTGGGTAAGAGTTGGCACTAGGTGAAATTTCCTAGGACCCCAAATGCAAAAGATAATGTAATACAGGATTCAATGGGGCCTTGTGAAATCCCCAAAGCTAAGGCTTTCTATTCTTGGAGTTTAAAATATGGTGGTCTAAAAGTAAAAAAAAAGTTGCCCATACTGTAGCACTTACCATTAATAAATTGTGCATTCATGGCTACCCTAATTTTTATATATATTAGATTATGATGATGAAAGCAATTTACCAATCCCATGCAGTAGCACCCATGCAAACTTATATGCTTCATTTTCCCATTATTTGCATTGATCATATCAATTAAATGCCATGCTAGTGGAGACAAGAGTAGACCCAGATCCTTCCTTTTTATTCTGGTCGTATCAATCAAATATTGTACTAAGCCTCCTTTACCAACTTTTCAATTGTACTGAAATATGCAATTTATGAAATTCGCATTCAAGGATTTTTAGTTGGTGGTTTTTATCTTGTTTACGATTTGTTGTGAAATAATAGTGACAATTGATTTTGATCTCATTTTTCCAATGGTAACATCTGAACAATTTTGGTATTCTTGGAAGTTGGATTTTAACATTCATACTAATTCATATCCAAGGTATCTGACCAACCATTTCATGCTAAATAAATTATATTGTTCTTGAGATTTCTTAATTTGTTTACATTCTGGTTTTGGTCCAATTTTTTGCTTGCTAAACAATTCTCTCAAGAATTTGCACTCTTTGTTTGGATTGATGTTTACTGCCTTAGCCATTATTTGAATTGGACCATTCCATGCACAAGAATATGGTTTATTTATGGGATTGGCATATGCATCGGGTTATGTTGTGATTGTAATGCCAACTGCTGAGGGACAGGTTCCAGAGACACATCCTCATTTCATAGGGATTTACTGGAGTGCAGCGAATACTACATTCTATGCTGAAATAATTGAGTCTGCACAGGCATATTGATTTGCAGGACCTATTCTTAATCACTATAGTTCAGTGAGATATTCATTGCTTTTGAAATAGAAGAAAACCATACTCGTGCAGCCTAATAGAGTGACTCTGGCAAATCGGCTTACAAAGAATTATCAACATATTTTTGTACCCGAAGGCACTTTTCTTAAAAAGTGCAACATATGAGCCTTTGAGGGTCAATGTTCTATTCAAACATATTCAGGCAAGGCCTCAAAGAATTTAACCAGATTCTGAAGTAACAATACTTAGACAATTGGCTTTTAGTTGGCTTTGCTCTTAGAGGATACATTTGCAGTAGGATTATTGTTAATATTCGTTGGTCAAAATTGGTTGGTTGCAGGGCATGCTATCAAATGAAACTATTGTAATTGTTGAAATTGGCGACTCTTGTTTTAATTGCCAGAAGCTTAAATTGCCAAAAAAAATTGTGCGTTAGTTAAACATCATATCTCTGGAGTAGAAACACCTTTGTAATTTAGGAGTCTTCGTGTTGTTTCCATGAGGCAAGGAAACCTATTAATCATCGAATATTACTTTTGTTGAATGGTTTACTTTAGACTGTATAGCATTTCTCGCTGCAAGATTTTGTTATGAAGCAAAAGTACCTTTTATCCTTGTTAGCAAAATATTAATCACATATAAAAATGTTAATATTAAACAATTAATTTTAATCATAACATATTGTCAAAACCAAACCAGCATATAACCTAGATATACTATGTTATAACATGGGCATATCGCCAGGGACTACCGCTACGCAGTTGCCCTTGTTTTACTTCAATTCAAGGCATCGTTAATAACGAAACCCACTTGGGTAAGTATAATAAACATAGCTTCAGCCTTGATACTCTCATTGATTTTGTTGAGGAATATTTCAATTGTTTTTTTAAATCATAATTTATCACAGTTTTGTTATTCAATTGATTGTTTCTCTTGCTCATAAATAATATGATACTTTAACTAGTTGCAATGTAAAGATATATTGCCAAGCCCACCAACTTGTTAGCTTCCTGGCATTTTCGATTTCCTATCCATTGATTTATAGCGCGTGTCAAAAAAAAAATCATGAGATTTAGAAAATCAATATATACCATGTTATAGAGTCATTAATGTGTGGGGGCAGTATATGCCACCCATTGAGATAATGTGCTTATTAAATCCAACGGGTGGCACACTACCTTGGGCATTAATGACCCTATAACATTGTATATATTGGTTGCCTTAGAAAGTGACCATTGAATCAAAATCGAACAAGGCCTGCAAACAGCGGTAGTCCCTACCGGTTTGACAGGAGACTCTTGAGTGCCATCATATATAGTTTCATATCCTCCCGGTGTCGAGGCATCGAAGAAAGCAACAGGAAAGAAATTTTAACTCGTTTATAGAAAATACGTTTGTTCCTCAATTGTAGGAGATCCAAGTGCAGAGCGAGATGATTTGTTCGGGCATTTTCCATCGAGCAACAATTTCGCCTAAATGGCAAATTTCTTTTTGGAATTTGGTATTTTTATAAGAAATTTGATAGCCGGAGTGATTTTTTTTCAAGAAATCTTACTGTGAGAGTGTTACTGTGGGAGTGTTTGAATAGTATTTTTTCTTTGCTAAAATGGATTCAGAACCATTAAAAACCCTAGGACACCCAAAATTCTAAACATTTACAGTCATAACTTAGATTTCCAAAACATTTCGCATCAAAATCGTCCTGGATTTTCTTTTTCTTTTTTTCGAAAACATCCCCTCTTGGACTACTCTACTCGTTTCTAGCCTTCCTTGGGCCCATCTATCAGATCTTTGGTCCTCTCATTTGTTGTGTGGATTCTGAGCGTTTTCTGTGAACCCAAGACGAGAGCTCCCTCTAACTGAAGGTCGATGCCTCCAACCATTTTTCCTTGGTCGTGGCCTATTAGTGGGGTAATCGCAAAGGTCTATCTGCGCTGGCAGCGTGATAGGATAATTGCCATAAATCCTTGCATTCCAATGCGATTTCTTTTGGTCACTACTTGGCATGTCAATTCCTAACTTCCTATGAGTAGGCCTCGCCGGCCTTGAATTCGAGATGTGATTGCTCCTATTATATATATTTCTATCGAATCCAATCATTCATGAGAGGTGAAATTACGCTTTAGCACTTAGCATTAGGCCGTTGAGGGAGAGGGCATTGACTCGCTTTACTTGATAGGGAGATAGAGTTGAGTACTTATAGGAAATAAGAGTGCCGTAAGTTACAGGCATTTTTATGTCGATCGTTGATTTTGAGAGTTTCCCAAAATTTTATACTCGGAAGAGAGGTCAAAGAATTAACCAAATTAACCTCTCTCAGACCCTGGAATATTCCTGAACTTCTTCCCATCACCATCCTATCCTGGAATATTCCTGGACTTCTTCCCAATCGAGAATTACTCTTCTTCCAAATCGAGAATTATATGAGATGTATTAACCAACCAAATCGAGAATTATATGAGGAGGGTTGAGTCATAAGGAGACATCCTAGTTGGGAAGACTATAACCTATCAAACTTTATACTCCTAGATCTAAGTAGGTCTAAAACCTATTCACGCAATCACCTTAAATTGCACAGCCACTATAACCTATCAAACTTTAGACTCCTAGATCTAAGTAGGTCTAAAACCTATTCACGCAATCACCTTAAATTGCACAGCAAAATATTTGGCATGTTTGAATGTAAGATGAATATAAAATTGAAACCCCATCTACTCATCCAAGAAAGAAATGGGAGATCTTCGATCGAAGAACAGATACAGAACCCCTTTCCTATTCCTTCAATATAGCCTACAATCAATGGAAGCAAGAAGAGCCCAGGAAAAAAGCAGCATGGATGGATTAGCCCAACCTTGTCCTGTACACGGACCTCTCCCCAGATATCCTGCTTATCTTATAGTTTAGCCTGGATATCATCTGGCACCACCTTCAGACAGATACTAGATCTGCTGTCAAGCGCTACTCTCAGGTATAACCTTGGCTTCACCAAGTTCTTCTAGCCCTTGAATTCCGATAAAATTTTCAAGGTAGAAGTGACTTCTAAACCTGAGCTAACTGTTCCAGATGGCCATGAGAGTCAAAGTCTGACCGACTGCCCCTCCGCCCCCACCCCCCAGAACTCTGAATATACTGGGAATAACCTTAATTGACAACATTATCTGACAAAATCTTCGAGTTATGCAACAACAAGAGTAGGCTCTCAAAGGTTGAATATGATTGTTGGTCAATGTCCGGGAGGTGAAGGTGCCAATCATAAGTTGATTGATCCTCAGTTTTGATAAACCTTGGCCAAGTTTTGTTCTCATTACTGTCTCTAAATTCATTGGGGTGTTCCAGCACCGTATTTGAGTTCATTCTCGGATGCATGATGAAATGTCTGTCTGTCAAGTAGCTACCAAGCCTGTTGTCTGTATAGTATTTGATAAAAAGCTGTCAGCATAGTCATTCAGACCAAACAGTACACCAATCTACATCCCCAACCCTCCATCATAAGATACAACTAAAAAAATGTTTCAACTCTGTTTCCACAATAACATCTTCTATATCACTTTAACTTCTGGCATTTTTATTCAGGCTATTAATCATGATGGTTTCGGTTCACATTTAGAAACCGTAAAATTAGTAGCAGGGGTAAAAGGGAAATTACAAATAACAAAGCCCAGAAAGGGAAATAATATCTGGAAAAGCAAATGTTTATACGATTCCTAGACCATGCAGCACCAAGTGAAGGCCATATCATGCAAATCTATAATTAAGGAATTAAAGATTTTTCGAGTATTTATAGGATGTTATCCTTTCGAACCCATAACTTTACCTTTGGACAACTATCCAGTATTCACAGGCAGACATGCAGTTCCTAAATAACCATCAGCAGAGACAGCTATGCATTAGCATTAAATGAAAGATGCAACTTCTGGGATCTCTAGGGTGCTACCGTGCCAGGCTTTCCATCTTATTGGGGGTGTTTTTTGTGCAGGCCATCTTCTGTTGTTGGGCATTTTATTTTATTTTCTACATTGGTTGCCTCTCATTCTCAGAGTTCAGTCCCATTCTGTTTCTTGGTTGCCATACATACATACAGTAAAGTATAAACCATAGACTAAAAAGGATAAATTGACAGAAGCAAAAGACAACAGACTACACAAGAATGAATTTGAAATCCACACTCAATGCACACTTAAGCAGGAATAAAAGCATGGCAACCAGCCAGCTGTCGAGCTTGAAGCAAATTTAGTCTAATCTTAATACCGTAGGAGTGTGATAGGGATTGAATGGATGCCTCATCATTATGCTAGGACACATTACAGGGAAAGGCCTCGAATTCCAAAGCCAATACTGAAACCACTAAGAAAATGAAGAACTTTACAGGAAATGATGTCAAAACGGTTTCAGATCTGTTATAGAATGATATTGCTGATGACAGGGAGTTGGAAATGAAAAGACTGAAAGCTGAATGAAAGAAGAATTCTGAACATTTCTTTCACCCAAACAACATTCTTTCATTCAGATCCCAGTCCTTTCATTTCCAAATTTCTGTTATCAGCAATATCATTCTGAAGATTTCTTTCCCTAAAAAAATTAAGAATGATTGCTTGCTGATCCAAGGGCCTCAAGAGCACTCTATCTCTTATTCTCAGGCCTGGTTATGAGAATATCAATAGGGCTGGAACCGAGCTTGGCATAGGTGGTTTGAACTTTGAGGAGCTTCCTCAAGTTCACCCACAACCGTCAGAGCTTTGCTAGCTGTTGGGCAGAGCCTCTCACCCCCAAAAGATGAAAAGGTGTTATGCGGGGGACTACTAATCTGCAGGCAAACACCTCTAGTCCATAAAAGGGACAACTGCATTTGAAGCTTGATCAGAGAGAATCGAAGGCAGCAAACTATATGAACATGGAGAAGGATGAATCAGAGATTGAGTACATGCTTGATGATAATCCATTGTTTTCTGAAGCTGCAAACACCTCTAGTCCATAAAAGGGACGACTGCATTTGAAGGTTGATAAGGGAGAATCCAAGGAAGCAGATTATATGAACATGGACGATTGCATTTGAAGCTTGATCAGGGAGAATCAAAGGAAGCAAACTATATGAACATGGAGTAGGATGAATCAGAGATTGAGTACATGCTTGATTATAATCCAATGTTTTCTGAAGCTGCAAACACCTCTAGTCCATAAAAGGGACAATTGCATTTGAAGCTTGATCAGGGAGAATCGAAGGAGACAGACCATCTGAACATGGACGATTGCATTCGAAGCTTGATCAGGGAGAATCAAAGGAACCAGACTATATGAACATGGAGTAGGATGAATCACAGATTGAGTACATGGTTAATGATAATCCAATGTTTTCTGAAGCTGCTCAGACACTCGACAAAAAGGTCATCCTTTTCTTGAAAAAAGAAAATGCCTTCTGAAATGAAACTTTTAAATTGGTATAGCTTGGATTAGAATAAGAATATTTCTATGCAAACATTTAGGGGTTTAATACATCTTTATGTGAAGGTGATTTCCAAATCCGTGCAACTTGCAAGATACTCAGATCATTCTCCATAGGGGAACTTGGAATATTTCAGGCTCTCCAGCCTACTTCAATCCTGGCAGGATGACTTTGACCCTCAATATTTTAGTAAAGTTAGATAACCCCCCTGGGTGGAGTTCACAAACATGCGCAAGGCTACCAGTGTGTGTATAAACAGATCTAACTAGTAATGACGGTAATACTAGTACCTATGAATGAGCTCGTGTGGACATAGAGAAGGATACTTTCAAAGCAAACCCTTGTTTGTTCATTGAAATGGATATTGCTATGAAACACACCAAGTATGTCAACTTGAGAATAAGGTGCTCTTGGAATATATCAGGTTCTCCAATCTAGTCTATCCTGGAAGGACGACTTTGACAAGGATTTAAGTAAAGCCAGATATCCCCCTTGGGTAGAGTTCACAAACATGCTCATGGCTACCAAGTTGTGTACAATGAAGCTCGTCAAATCATGCTCAGTAAAAATAGAAGGTAAGAAAAAATTGGGAGCTACCAGACAACTAGATTGTATATAAAAAATAGAACCTGCAAGATTATCGTATATACCATAACAAAAGTAGATTGAAAACCAAAGAAAAAAGTAGATTGAAAACCAAAGAAAAAAACTGGAAAGGTTAAACATGATCAAAATACATTTAAATTAACTTGTACAAAGGCAGAATTCCTTTCAATCAAAAGGTAGCCCGTGAATAGGAAAATATTGACATACTTAATGCCGAGAATTCCACAAGCATGCTTACGCCTAATTTATATGGCTTTGATGTCTAAATAATCTCTAAGGTGTTCTACTTTTCTTAAATTTTATATAAAAGGTTGGCCTTCCAACAATTCTCTCATTTTTAGTATTATGTATTATAACAAAAAATTCATTCATCTTACTGAATGCATTCATGTGCTGAATTTACCATACGATGCCACTCAAGTAGTTTCTTCCCTTCAAATTGGGCCGAAACTACCTCAATTGAAAAGCTTGCACCACATCTGATCAAGTTCCAAATGACAAATAAACAAAATTTCATAGCTTAATCCGACTTAAAATACTTTTGAGCATACAAGTAAAAAAAGGTATGCTTATGTTACTGAACAAAAAAACAGACATTAGATATGAGGCAGATGCTCAAGCTACAGCTTGGATATCACATATCCAAGCTTCAGGAAAGTTACCCTCCAGATGTATTGATCACATTCTGCACCATACAAAATTTATAATATGTAATGAGTAGAGTGAGAAAAGCTCAGGAGTATAATAATAATTTAAAAAAAAATAAAGACAATCTACTACATGGTTCAACATCAAACAAAATCAATAAAAATCCCATATTGTAATGTTTGGCAGGTACTTGCCACAAGATTCACAATGGCAGAAATCATTTTGAATAACAATCCTAAACGTCAATCATTTATTGCGTAAGGCAATGGAGATGGAACTAAAGAAAGCAAAACCACAAAACTGGTTATTCCAGCCTGACAAATAATGTATACTATAAACACAAGACTGAAAAGCAAAAAATTGCTTCACACCACCCAATACCTAGACATGGCTGGGATAAAAGTAGCTTTTAATGACTCAAAATTAAATTACAGCAGAGGAAAGCTTTTGGTCTTTGCCACCCATCACCATTTAAAAAACAAGTTTGTAGACTGACAACAACTTGGTAGTTCAATTTATTAAAGAAAGGAGAGAGGTGATATGGAACATCCTTACTGGTTCTCACCAGCTGATCCCAAAGACACGAACGCAATAATATTCTTTAAGGTGGTTATTAGATCACAGTGAGCAGTCAAATACATGTTAGCAGGAATGGTCAATGACCTACCCATCAGTATGGTGGAATTGAAAGATCAAGTCCAAGTTTTATACCAGGCAAGCAAGGAGAAGGCACCTAATCCTAAGAATTCAGAGGAAACAGTGGCTCTCAGGAAGCTCTGAGCGTTGGAGGAGCACGTGACCCTCGATATATCACTGTTCAGTACCTCCTCCACAAGATAGGTATCAAAAGGCTGATGGGATTCCACAACGATCATGATGTGTTCCAGGAGTTTACTAGCAAAGAGTTCAAGCCACTAGACACCTACTAAGAACATACATGGGGAGATAAGATTGCTGAACTTTCAGAGTTTTTCACTGCATGTTGTTATAAGTCTAGTCATACGCCAATATAGTATGTAGACCTGTTTTGGCAAATTCCTTTTCGGAATCCATTGGTACAGGTCCACTGTTTACCTCAAAAAAATAATTATTACAATTTTGAAAATGGACAAAGGGCCATATGACAAAAATCAGGACCCGATGATAGGAATGCCACTCTGTTTTGTCATAGATGTGAAAATTTCAAAATTCTATTGCAGTTATTGTTAATTATTCTTCTATCTTTAACGATTTGTCTTTCATAAATTAGCTTATGGCAAACACTAAATAAAAACACAACTGCAATTTCACGAAAAAAATAATCACAAGAAATAAGAAAATAACACAAATAAAAATTGGACACATATATTTTTGGACCAAATAGTCCCTGGAAAAACCCCAGTGTAGGGAAAACCAATTCTATAGATGAGGGTTTATATTATTTCTTCAGCAAATCAAGGATTACATAAACTGCTTTCCTTTCACTGGCAAAGCTCCAGCAAATTAATTGATCTTCACTGTTGACAAAATCAAACTGGGAAATCAAGAATCTCCCTTTGCAATTCAACTCAGCCTCTCCTAGGCTATTTGCACCACCTCTAGCAACTCGCATTGCAAACTGGAAAATACAATCTGGCCTCCCAAAAACTCGCAGTGCCTCCAAGAAATCAATCTCATGAGTAATATTGCCTCCAGCAACTCGACTAACCAACTCGCACTGCCTCCAGAATATTGTTCCGGCAACTACCAACAAAAGCAAGCCTCTGGCTACTCACATTGCCTAATTCAACCTTCCTCCTGCAGAACGATTCAGCCTCCTCCTTGCTCTCAAAAAACTGGAATCACTTTGAAGAATTTCTCTGGAAAGTCTCTCCTCAAAATCTCCTGTTGAAACCTCGTTGTTTGTGTCTCCCATGCTATCACTGCACACTTGCTATCATTACAAATTTGTTGTTCGAATGATCTTCAAAGGCCCTATCGATCTGCTCTTATAATCTCTCGTTGATGAATCAACGGCCACGATCTAACTCCAATCGATAGCTAAGATCAATTTGACTCCTTCTAATCACTTTCTCGAAGTCACTAGAGAAAAATCGATTTGTCTCAATTAATCTTGATTAATTAACCCATTTCCCTAAGTTTGACTTAGAAAAATAATTAAAACTGGTTAATACATTTCACTTAGAAAAAATTTATGGGTAATGGAGATAATTAATCCATTTGTGTTCCTAGCCTCATAGACACCATTTGAGCTAGAACACTTGTCTGAGCTCAAAAAACGAACACTCCCTCTTAGCGAGGAAGCTATTATCCACTACTCCCAACTTATCCTGGAAGAAGACAAATTTTGCTTTACCCAAAGCCTTCGTCAAAATATCTGCAGCTTGTTGATCTATGGAAACATATTGTAGCTGAATTGATCCATGTTGTACACAATCCCTAATGAAGTGGTATCTGATGTCGATGTGTTTCGACCTATCATGAAACACTGGACTCTCAGAGAGTTTGATGCAACTCTGATTATCATAATAGATATTGGTCGACTCCAACCTCTGACCAAATAGTGCCACTAGCATCTTCCGAAGCCAAATAGCCTCACATGCATCCATGCTCGTTGCCATATATTCTACTTTTGTAGAACTCAGTTCCACGGACTTCTGATTCTTGTTATACCAAGAGACAACCCCTGATCCAATACTGAAGCAACACCCCGAGGTGCTTTTCCAGTCCACTACACTACTTGCGCAGTCTGCATCTGTATACCCTATCAACCTAACACCATCACCTTGAGTAAATCTGATCCCATACTTGATTGTACCTCGTAGATATTATAACACATGCTTTTTTTATGTCCAATGCACCCTCTTCGGTTCAACCATGCACTGACTAAAAGTGGTGACTACAAAGCAAATGTCTGGCCTAGTATTGATCAGATACATAAGAGAGTCAATGAGTTGTCTATACAAGGTGGGGTTCACTGCCTCCTACTCTAATGCATCTATCTTCCTCCAATCGGTAATCATAGGAGTAGACATGGGTGTACAGTCCAGCATCTTAAATTTCTTCAAGATTTTCATAGCATATCTCCCTTGACCAAGGAAGATCTCCCTATCTGTCTGCCATACCTCTAGACCTAGAAAATAATGCATCAACCCAAAATCCTTCATCTCGACTCTACTTCCAAGTCCCTCTTACAGTCCTTTATGAGCCTTGGTGACTCAGTTAGAAACAGATCATCCACATATAACATGAGAATGAGAGGCTCACCTCCTACCATCAAATAATAGAGGTTCGAGTCCACCTCCCTCTTCACGAAGCCCATCTGCTGCAAGTAACTATTGGTCTGACCATACCATGCTCTTGGAGCTTGCTTGAGTCTGTATAGCGCTCTCTTTAACCTACATATATGGGTATCCCTCCCATGAGTCTCATATCCCTCTGGTTGTTCGATGTACACCTCCTCTTCTATTACTCCATTTAGAAAAGTTGTCTTGACATCAATCTGATGAATCTGACATCCCATCTGTGCTGCTAGAGAGATTACGACCCTAATGGAAGTGTATCTGACCACTGGAGCAAATGTCTCCTCATTGTCTATGCCCTCTTTCTGAGAAAAACCTTTGGCCATGAACCTAGCCTTGTACTTCTCCATACTACCATCTGCAGCATGTTTGATCTTGTAGATCCAATGGGAACTAACCACTATCCTATCCAATGGTCTAGGTATGACCTCCCACACATCATTTAGCATGATGGAGTTGTACTCCACCATCGCATCCTCCCACACCTGATGTTGTGCAGCCTCCTAATAACTGGAAGGCTCACTATCAATGAGCTCACTCATCAACGCCTTATACCCTAAATACCTCTCTGGCAGTCTCCTATCCCTAGTGCTCAATCTAGGAGTTCCCACAAACTCCTACACATCTCTCAAAATCTAAAGCACCTCTTTGTTTCTTCTCCCACTGGTGGTGGGTGGAGCTTCATGCTCCTCATCCAACTTATGCTACTCCACCAGCTGTGAACTCTCCTCTACACCTGTACCTATGCCTGTACTAGTCACTGTACTAGTACTAGTGCCATAAGCCTGAGATCCTCGTTCATCCCTTGGAGCTTCTACTAGCTCACTCTAATCAATTGCTAGCAACTCGCAAGATCTGCAGAAGGCTTTCTCCTCTTGGAACTTTACATCCATTCTCACGATGAGCTTCCTGCTACCTGGAGTGTAGATCCTGTATGCCTTGGACATTTCGTTATAGCCAACAAAATATCCATTCTTTGCAATTGAATCCAACTTGGTGCGTTTGGCACATAGAATGTGACAAAACGCTATGCTGCCAAAAATCTTGAAGTGTCTGATTTCTAGCTTCTTCCCTGTAAACGCCTCCTCGAGTGTCATCTTCCCCAACGCCTTCTGTGGGACCCTGTTCTAAATGTATATTGTTGTACTACATGCCTCTACCTACAGAAAATCTAGGAATGTCCTGGTCATATAGCATCACCCTTGGGTTGTATGGAGTTGTCCACTCTCTCTTGATGCCCTCCTTCGCACAGAACTCCTTGAAGGCCTTCTCAATGTACTCACCTCCATTATCTGTCTGAAAAACCTTTATCTTCCTCCCTGTCATGTTCTCCACAAGATCCTTAAACTCTTGGAAGCGACTGAAGACTTCGTCCCTTGTCTTCAAGAAGTATATCCAGGTCTTCCTGGAGAAGTCATCAATGAAGGTCACAAAATACTCATAACCCCTAAGAGGTTTCGTAGACAATGGGCCACATATATCAGAATGTATCAAGTCCAACACACCATTGAATCTACTATCACTCCTTGGAAATGTTGCCTTCGCAGACTTCCCAAGCACATACCCCCTACACACATCATCGTGTTTTGTGATTATTTTTGGAACTCCTGTTATGGTCTCCTTGAGCAATTTGAGCACTCCATGATGGATATGTCCCATCCTCTAATGCCATAGTTCTCCCATGTCTCTGTTATTGTTGTTGCTCACTAGTGCCTTTGGAGCATCCCACTACAACATGTATAACTTGTTGCTTCTAACGCCAATTTCTTTCATTGACTTCCAATCTCGGTGCTTTATGTACACCTTCTGCCCTCCAAAGTAGACATCATGCCCCTTATCCTGAAGAGAAGAAACTGAAATCAGGTTCATTCCCAATCCTGGCACATGCATCACATCTGTAACAAGAGTGCACTTGCCTAACTCGCTCTGAAAGGTAATTGTCCCTCTCCCAACTAGAGTGCGCTTGGACTTATTTCCCATCTGAATATGGAAGCCTATCTCCTCTTCCCGGTAACTGGAAAAGTATTCTCTAACCCTTGTCATGTCACATGACGCTTCACTGTCAATATACCAGACACCTGTTGAGGTAGAGCTAGAGAGGCAAGCTATGAAAGAAAACTCATCCTCTAGTCTTCAAGATAGCTCGTTAATATCTGTTGAAGTTGTTGTCTGTTGCTTCCCTTTCTTCTTATCGCCCTTCTTCCTGTTCAGACATTCACTAACATAGTGTCCTTGTTGACAGCCTCTGAAACACTTGATTTTACTTGGGTCCTTTTTCTTCTTCTCTCCCTTCAACCCTTTACTAGAGCCTTTCTTGGCTTTGCGCTTTCCTGCTAGAGCCACGTTCTCACCATCCTCACATTTCTAGGTCTTACTGCTGCTGTCACCACTAACAGGACTCATTCTAACCTCCCCCTCCATGAAATTTCTCCACAAACGATCCCAACTCGGTATTGTATCTCATCCATTGATCACTTGAAAAAATACATCCCACTTCTTTGAGAACCCATTCAAGATCATTCTCATGAGCTCGCCATCTGTTAATTAATCTCTGACAGCTGCTAACTTGTCATTGACAAGTCAAACTCTGGTGAGGTAACTAACAACACTTTCACTCTTATTCATCCTAGTATTTCCCAGCTTCTCTCTGAGAATCAACTTCCTATTAACGGTAGCATCCTAGAACAATTTTAGAATGGCATCCCACATCTTCTTCATTGTATCCAAATTTGCGATATGTGGAACAGTATGATCCATAACCCCATCAAGGATTATTCTCCTTGCCTTGGCATCTTCCTTCTTGTATGTGAGATGTGTTAGATCTGTCGGTACAGCGACAACATTGGTCGCATATTCTTTGAGACCATTCTCTTCCAGCAACAAAGAAATTATGGATTTCCAGACACCAAAGTTAGAAGCTCCATCCAATCTGTCCTGGTCTCTCAAACCAGTTGAAGCCATTTCTGAAAACCCTCAAAAAATAGACAAAACCCAAATAAATCTAAAGAAGTTCAGATTGGGTTTTATAAACCCTTGATTTTTCTTTCTATGTCTTGCGTTGATTCTCTTCTACCCTTAGATATATGCTTCACTGAGTTGCTCTGATACCATGTGAAAATTCTATTGCAGTTACTGGCAATTATTCCTTTGTATATAAAAATTATTTGTCTTCTATAAATTAGCTTACGACAAATACTGAATAAAAACACAACTACAATTTCACCAAAAATTAATCACATGGACTAAGAAAATAACACACATAAAAACTGGCCACTAATATTTTTGGATCAAATAGTCCCTGGAAAAACCCCAGTGTGAGGAAAACCAGTTCCACAGATGAGGGTTTATATTATTTCTTCGACAAATCAAGGATTACATAAACTGTTTGCCTTTCACTGGCAAAATTCCGACAAATTAATTGATCTTCACTATTGACCAAATTAAACTGGGAAATCGAGAATCTCCCTTTACAAATCAACTCGGCCTCTCCTAGGCTATTCGTACCTCCTCCAACAACTCACACTAGAAAACTGGAAAATACGAACTAGCCTCCCAGAAACTCGCACTGCCTCCGGGAAATCAATCTCATGAGTAATATTGCCTCCAGCAACTCGACTAACCAAGTTGCACTACCTCTAGAATATTGTTTCAGCAACTAGCAACAAAAATGAACCTTTAGCAACTCGCACTGCCTAAATTGTCCTTCCTCCTATAGAATAATCCGACCTCCTCCTTGCTCTCGGAAAACTGGAATCACTGTGAAGAATTTCTCTGGAAATTCTCTCCTTAATTTCACTTGCTGAAACCCCATTGTTGGTGTCTCCCATGCTATTACTGCGCACTTTCTATCACTACAAATCTGTTGTTCGAATGATCTCCAAAGGCCCCATCGATCTATGAAAATTTCACTACTGAAATTTTTATTGTAGCAACTGGAAAAAAAATCTTCTACCTGTAAATTAATTAACAGTTTATTTCCTACAGAAAATATCGAATAAATCACACTGCAACCTTCACAAATAAAAATATTGTGGAAGATAAACTGGAAATTGAGAAAATACTAGCACACACACACAAAATATGACATGGTTGTTTTTAGTCAAAAGTCCCTGGAAAAACCCAACTTGGGAAAATTGGTGCAGCAATTGAGGGTTTTTATTATAATGCAGTAGTGAGAAATTCTGAGTACAATAAATATCGCCAAACTAGCGAATCTACCCAAGAGGAATATTAGCGAAAATTATCTAAGCGAATTTACCCTCACTCCGAGCAATCCTAGCACTTGACTACCTCTGAAAAGCTAGTCGTCCAACCAGATTTCCGCAGGCCCTGCATCACCCTAGCGCAGTCCCTCAAATGCTTTGCCTGAATCAGCTGCCAATCTAGCCATCCTACCTACCGCTAACTGGGAAAACACTTCTCCGACCCTCTAGAAAACTTTCCCGACCTCTGGAACTGAAAATGTCTTCCTCTTCAGCTAGATTGCATTTCCCTCTTGAGGCTCAGCGTTGCCTCTACGCGGCCTCCTGGAGAAAATCTCAGCCTCCTCTTTCTAACTCCTCGAAACCGGAAAAAATTCCTCCAGACTTGTCCCTGCCCCTCTCTGTCGCCTATGCTTCCTTTCTCTAGCTCGAACTCTTCAGGAAACTATTGCTGCTCTCTAGAAAAATCGAACTACCCAAGGAAATCGATCTCAAGTGTCACAAGTGTATTCCTCCATCATCCCATAGACTTCTTTTTAAAATCTCCAGTTGGGACTCCAACTGCTAAGATTAAATCTTAATCAATGGTTGAGATTATTTCCTAGTCGATCCGTGTGAGTTTCTGGATGATTCACACCTTTTTTCAATTAAACTAATTAATTAACCCATTTTCCTAAAAGTTTAGACTTAGGAAATATTTAAAAATAGGCTAATAATCTAATTGAAACACTTCCATGTAGAATTTCCATAAACGATTTATGGGTTATGGAGAACTCCTGTGTTTTAGCCTCTCCACAAAGTTTTGAGACTAGAACACCTCTAATGCTACAAAAACTAACACGATCTCCTCTTATAATCTCTCGTTGCCAAATCAATGGCTACGATCTAACTCCAATCGATGGTTAAGATCAATCTGACTCCTAATCACTTTCTAGAATTCATTAGAGCAAAATCGATTTGTCTTAATTAATCCCAATTAATTAACCCATTTCCCTAAGTTAGACAAAAATAATTAAAATTGGTTAATTAAATCTAATTAAGACATTTCACTTAGAAACTTTTTCTGGGTATTGGAGATAATTGATCCACTTGTGTTCTTAGCCTCATAGACACCATTTGAGACTAGAACACTCGTCCGAGCTACAAAAAATAACAATAGATTAGCTTCACAGTCGAGATTATGCCTTGTCTTGTATAGGAGGAAAGTCTAT
Source organism: Pinus taeda (assembly GCA_000404065.3). Lineage (NCBI taxonomy): Eukaryota > Viridiplantae > Streptophyta > Pinopsida > Pinales > Pinaceae > Pinus > Pinus taeda. The sequence continues at coordinate 33,154 of APFE031208477.1, forward strand.
TACATGATGAGCTAGAGTATGGACCAACTATTGAAAATCAGACCCAGTGGCAGATTTTGTAAAATCAATCTCCAAGTCTGTGCATGTATTTTCTTTTAAACAGAAACTCCTCATTTTTTTACTAGAGTGGTGCCAATCCCTGGAATTTCCACATAGATGAAAACGGATGCAAGGCTCAAGCACCGACACATTAAGAACCGAATTTGTTCCAGTGGAAATAAACTCCCATCACTCAGTACTGCTTGACCACAACCCAGCCGACCTTTCTAAGGTCTTAAAAAGAACATGAAGTGAGCTTGAGTCCATGATATGTATATCAAGACCTACAAGTGTCATGACTTATAAGTTCAACCCCTACACTGCCCCCACAGAAGTATCCAACCTTGACCAACAAGGTGATCGCCACACTTAATATCAAAAAACATTGTGTAAATCAGCAGGCCTAAAAAGAACATGGGGTGGGCTTGGATTCATAATAATTAATAATATATACATGCAGGTAATGACCTCGCAGTGGATATTAATAAAAATTCTAATTTTTTACTTAAAAAAGCCAAAAGTACAACATAAATAATTTCTTGAAGTACGCATCAAGGAACTTCAAGCACTGAGTTTAATTGACTTCAATGAAAGTTATCTTTAACATATCTTTTTGCAAAGTGGAATTAGGAATTATCTAACTTAAGTTGCATTAGTTACATCATGGGGAAGTTATATTTACTATTTAGAAGTGATATGATCCTGAAATATCTTGGTAACTGCTATAAGATATTCAGGGGCCCAATATCTTCAGCATATAACTGATTGCTTTAAAAGCAAAATTAGGAATTACCTATCTTAATTTGTTTGTCCTAATTCAATTTTTATGATAGAGGCTATATCCAGAAACAGTCTGCTCCTGAAATGTCTGGGCAGCTGCTATAACATGCTCAAGGCCCAAGGTTAAAAAAAAAAAAAAAAATTGCTGCTCAAGCATTTTTATTAGCAAGAATGAGGATATGCCAGTATTAAGCCAGCAACTATTACATTAATTGCATTGTGCACCCCTCGTTGAAATATGGACAAGACCACTGATCAACATACCAGCCATTCTAACTAAGACAGACCACAACCACTGATGAGCCACAGTTAGCAATACGCCAGGCAATGTGGGAACATGCCAGCCAGTATTTGAATCTGGTTATCATTAGGCAACCACTACATGTTGCTGCTAGACCACAGCTCAATGGACAGAAACAATGGATGGGATTGAGATGAGATCTATGTAACTAGCAGTTCAAACCCAATAAAAGAAAGTAGGAGTGCAACATCCCAAAGGTAAATCCTACAAGGAGGTTGCAACTCGAGTTATTTCTCCTTTTGGTGTTATGTCAGTCAAATTACACTTTTGGGGTGTTTGTTGGATTTGATGTCCTGTGCAAAAGAATTTGAAGCTCTTGTTATGTAATGTTAGGCGATCAACCTTCTCTAACAAAAAAACGGTGGTTTAGAATCTTTTGTGCAAGCATAAGTTGGATTTTTGTTTGTTGCAAGAGGTGATACCTGTGCTTTTGACCTGAGATGTTTAATAAATCTGTGGTGGAATGGTAACTTTTCAGTTCAAAATCATTCCTTAGGAGCCTTGCACTATATCAGGGTGCTCTGTCAGAGTGTGCCCTAGAAGCTGAGAAACAATAATGTATTTTGAAGATTCTAATTTTGTAAACATAAGTTTCAGGGTTCCATTGCTTAAGGAGTTATCCTTCATGCTTTAGACCAAATCTGTTGTGTTGCAATAGGATGCAACTCAATTCAACCCTAAGTGTCATTCTGAACTCATTACCTTTCTTGTAGCTATGAGAACATATCCTTATACTTTAGACATTTTTGTAATATATCTTGCATTTTCCAAATTTAATTAAAACAAACAAAAAAAAACTAAAAGGTATTTATTCCTAGCTCTCAAGATATGGATAGGTGATGAAACATACCATTCTCTTCTACTATAGATCTAAATTGTTGGAATCCTCCTCCTCCTCCACAGAAAAAATGTTTTTCAGCAGCCAAGTAAACAACACCATAAGGAGGTCAAAGACACTGTCCCAAAAATGAAACAAAATAAGCATATTTCTGAAATCCGCATAACCCACCAACAGTTTAGAAGCAAAGAAAACTGTAGTCTACAATAATTTTCAAACTTTACTTCAAGGGAACAGTTGCACAAAAAATATTATAGATACAAATATACAAGCACAAAACCAACCTATTTTATAAGACCATACAGCTTCTGCATTGGCACCAAAGAATAAACAGTTTCTGCCATTAAAATTGTTGGAAATACTGAGAGGGAGGTGAATAAGTATTTTTCACTTAATTTAGTTAATTTTAACATCACAGAGCATTAATTATCATTACCATTAGATCAAAATATAAATTAGCAAAACCATTCAATAATGCACAACATCCAAGACAATACACAAGAGATTTTTAGGTGGAAACGCTTCTAGGAGAAAAATCTGCAAATGCTTCTTAATATAGGTCTTTAAAGATTACATCAATGGGAAGCTCCAACTTCCAAGATTCTCTAACTCCAACTAAAAGGACGCTCCAACGCCCTGGTTTACCAACTCCAACTAAAAGGACGCTCCAACGCCCTGGTTTACCAACTCCAACTAAAAGGACACTCCAACACCCTAGTTTACCAACTCCAACTAGAAGGACGCTCCAACGGCCTGGTTTTATCAGCTCTGACTATAAAGGATGCTCCAACGCCCTAGTTTACCAGTTCCAACTAGAATGATGCTCCAATGCCCTAGCTTTATCAACGACGACTAAAAGGATACTCCAACACCCTACACAGGCTCCGACCTGCCCTAGCACCACCCTGCTGCCCTAAAGTGTCATCGGGCTCCAACTTGAAGGAGACTCCAATCTCCGTCTTGCACCACCTTGTTGTTCTGCTCAACAAGCCACCACTTGCCCTGAAGGCACCTTCAATTTACCACAATGGACCATGTTTCACAATTTTCAGACAAGATCCACCTGTGCTCAAAATCAAAATAAATAGTATCGAAAATAATTTGTTGACTTTGTCGATCTGCAATACTACCACAAGGTCATCAACAACAACAACAACTTCCTCTGCTCAAAATATCAAAACCTATCTTCATAAAAACTCAGTTAACCTCTGCTCAAGTTACATCAACCTATCATCAAACACTCAGCCATATAAATGCTGACATAACCCTGGTTCAACAATACATCAAACCCTAGATCTGCCCAATACATCAACACTATCAAACACTAGATTCACTTTATTTCTCTGCTCAATTAACAACAACAAATCAAAAACCTTTACTACAACATAAGTCCTCTCGTTGTCATCCCTCCAGAAGCATCAGCAACATACTAAACCTTTCTCTGCCTTGACAGTAATATAAACACGCTTTGCAAATAACTCATGCACTTGTCAAACCTTAGCAATACATAGCAATTAGTATACACTGCATCAATGTGCTCTCTGCAACATACCAACTCAAATAAGACTCAAATTTAGTCAAGAATCAACCCTTGAGATGCTTCTAGTAGTTGTGCACTGTGGACCTGTGTTATATCTTATTGTCAATGTTGTCCCTCTAAATCCAACACACTGATGCTGCTCTGTTGGTTTACCATGCTTTTAATATAAAGTTTCCACTGCAGTAGATGAAGCCCTTTTGTATTTCAATGACTAAAAATAGATAAGGCTTATATGCTCTCAAAAATGGCCTGAAGTTGATCATGGTTCTTAAGGATACAGTGGCCCAAATATCATAGTCAACTTGACCAAGGAAAGATTTGGAAATCACTTTGAAATGGTCGGCAATTTAACAATGAAAATCTGCTACTTAAGTGTAAAATAAACAGAGAAATATAGCTCTAAGTTTTACCTCCATGTAGCCTTATTCCCAATAAAGCCTTACTTTATATTGATCAGCCTTTAATGCTTCAGAAGTGTGATACTTAGGACTGAACTTCCAATGGTGCCTTCACACTTAGCAGATTTGATGAATAAACTCAAGATATGCCCATGCAACAACCGTCAAAATTATGCCTCGGACTCTAGACCTTAAAGCATGCCCTTGTAATTCAGTGGAAGACTTCTTCAACTCGGATTAGGTCTGCTAATCTTATCATAAGCAACTTCAGTAAAATTGTCCCACAAATTTGCTACATTTCATCCTCAATGAACCTCCAATATGTGGTGCCAAGAAAGTCAAGAACAAAGATCCAAATTCAGTGGCACTTAAACACCCTTCAGGTGTGTGTGATAAGCCCTAAAAACAGGCCTCCTAGCCATCAAAAATTACTTTTGAAAACTTCAAAATGCCACGACCAAACCAAAAAATGCTCCCAAAAATGTATCAACATAAAGTCAGCGAATGACCTCAGAAAAATATGAATGATTTCCTACTTAAAGGTAGAATTTTTTTGCCTCAGGACCTGCAGCTCTGTGGTGGAAAGTTGCCTCAGAGAGGTCTGAAATTCAGCCTCTGAGGTAGCCTAAAATTGTAGAGGTCTTCCTTGCAACAAGCCTTCAAGAAGGGCTGAAATACTTCAGATCACCTCACCTCATAAATTGTCATAAATGTCTTCCAAAAGGAGTCGAGTAGGCCTCAGGATAATTTGAACTAATAACCAAAAAATTCTAGTGACAGAATCTTTAATCAAAGAAAAAAAATCAAGCCCAAAACCTTCTCCATGCTTTCGACCTTCTTCTTCAGATACGCTTGACTACTCAAGGCCGCAGATTTCAGAGAGAATAATCACAGATGATGGCATTAGAATGCATTCCTTTGTGGAGGAATTGTGCCTCTATTTATAGAGATGAAGGAGGGGCTTCTAATGGAGTCAACTTGTTCAAAAGGAGGAAATTCCCTCCTTGATCACTTGGAGGAAAAAATTCAAATTTTAATTTTAATGAAATTACTTTGGAGCCAAAAATCCCAACAAATATTAGGGCAGACTTAACGTTAAAATATTAGTTAATATGCCCTTTATAAAATCCTCTTTTGCAACCAAGATTGACCTCAAAAAATATTTAATCAAGTCCTTCGATAATAATTCTTCTTGGCCCAAATATTTGAACAAATATTTAGCAAATTGTTGAGCTGCCACATCATCTCATTTGGGGACTTTGACCATACATTTGGGGCATAAACTTTGACAAAGCATATCTCCTCAACCATGAGGAGTTGTGGGGCATGCCATGTACCGTTGGAATCGACACAACGAGAAGAATCAAATGATGATGGTCTTGTTTCCACACAATCTAGCAGTGGTCCTAGGAGGGGTACCTAAGGAGCAACTACTAGACCAAATGACAACAATGAGACAAAGACCCACTGTCAATGTCCCCTACTCTTTACGGACTTTCACCACTGGAAGGAGTCTCGGTATGAGGGAAATCACTATTAATGATAGGATCAATGACAAGGTATAACATTATTTTCAAGGCTCGTTCAAAGGAGAGACTCAAGATAAAGGCTCAATGCTTCAAGAGAAGCTAAAGGCTCTCCAAGAAAGGCCTATGAGGAGACCTAGACCTAGGGTTAATGATATTCAATGATAACAAGGAGGCCTAAGGTCAAGGCACCAAAGATGATTAGGACCTCTCAAGAAGCTTTGTATGATGATTATATGCTTTTAAACAGGCTTTCGCTTATTCTTGAGAAACATAGAATGGGACCACACGAGACCTAGGGTTTATGAATAATCGCGGGAGGAGACCCTCCAAGAGCTCACTAGGTCAAGGTAGTGTAGAGAAAGGGTTTTAAATGATATATTCCACCCAATACTATGTGCAAAAACCCCTAAGAAGACATCCCACCAAGATGTTCAAGATGATTTCCAGGAAAACAACTTGGGCAAGGGTTTTCTCACAAACAAACGATGGGAATTGCCTCAAATTTGAAGGAGCACTAGAAGAAAAACTAGTGCAGTAGCTTGTCCAAGCGGTTTTGCAAGAGCTCCTCTCTAATGCAATTTGCAGGAAACCCTAATTAGTCATCAAGGGAAGGGGCTGAAAATTTTTGGAAGGTGAAAAATAGAGGTAACAGAAGGTGATCACCAAATTTGCTTGGATTAGTGCCTTACCCTTAGGTTATGGAATCTATGTGATTCGAAATCTGGCTAAAATTCGTCTTCAAGGAGGCTAAATTGTGATGTCCTAGCTACCCCTCTTTAGCATTTACCCACCCAAGATCAAAAAACAATTTCTAATCCACTAGGAGCATTCATATACTTGTTATCAATGAGTAACATGCACAAATTTGCAATCTAAAAACTTTCACAATGATATTCAATAATTAGGGAACAAAAATAACTAGCTAGTTGCAAAATTTCCACACATAGTGGATTTGGGGCACAAGTGGTGGTCTCATGGGTCTCCTGGTGTAAGATAAGCCTGTAAACTGCTCCAAATGAGGGCATGAAAGATGGTGTTTTCCCTCCCATGTCTCAAGGATGAGACAAACCTCCTCTGGGCCTCAGAAAGGAATAGCCCATAGAATAGAATTTTCTAGACAGGCAGAATTGCAGATATTGGGTCGTAAATGGAGCCACGCAACCGTTTCCCAAAGCTGAGAAAAATGGTTTGGAGTCCATATAAGACTATAAATTCAGAGCAGAGAGTCTTAATAATACAAGTCACAAAATGCTTTCAATTTCAGAATCATACAATTTTATTTCAAAGAAGAAAGTCTCTTGACTCTAATTTATCTGGCACAAAGAAAGAAAGCAGCGCGAGCTCTAACCTTCTGCGTTAGCAAATCCTTGCTAACGAAGCAGGGAGAAGAGCAGTAGTAACAGCAAGTGAAAATTGCAGGTTTTTACCCCCTGCTTCTCCATTGCAGTGACCAGTCTGCCTGATCCCTAGTGCAGGGCCGAGGTCTCAAATCATGATCCATTCCAATTAGGGCAGCCCCAAAGAAAGCAATCACTCAATTACCAAATATTTAATAAATTGGGTTACATGGATCTAAACAGGACTTTAAAAGGAAATAAAGGAGAGAGTAGTGAGATGCATCCACAACATTCTCAACTCGAGAGGAGGTAGGGTCCAGAGTAGGATTAGGGGCAAGAGGCAGGGTAAAGAAAGGGGAGAAAACAAACACACGTGCTCTTTCTCCCAATGCAGTAGGCGGCCACCGAAGATGTGTCCGTGACATGGACCTGCCGGCCACCGAAGATGTCTCCGTGACATGGACCTGCCGATCCATGTACAGCTATGTCATACACAAGTCATACATCAAGTATAACTCTTTGTAACTAACAGAGATTCACGAGAGACGCATCAAAAATATTTTCATGATTATGACGCTCCTTTGTAAACAGATCAATTTAATAAAAAAATTACGGGAAAAACCGACTTGAATAAGCTAAAATACCTTTTCTGCTCCAAGTCCTGATATTTTCAATGTAGAGATTTAACGACTTACCAAATGCCGAAAATCATTGTTGACAGCACCAGCCCCTACACCCTCAATAGTCTACCAGCAGAACATTGCTGGCAAGTGGCAACATCCCTAGTTTTCTTGCTGTTGACAAGAAACATTTTTTCAAGAATCTTGAAATTTACCAAGAGCATTTATTCTAATATGTTCTCTTATTTTTTATCATTTTAACATTTGAGATATAATGATTTATAACATCGATTTTTATAAAGTCGTATCTAGAATTCTGAAAGATATAAAGCTGCGAATATTTTGCTAATGTTTAACACAGTAAAACCAATCTCTCTAAAGATGGCATGCTTTTTATCATATGCCTTTAGATTATGTTACTTGAAAAGGTATGAATTCTGGCCATTTTAATGTCAGCATAATGGAATCCATTGGAGATGTAGAACATACGCAAAGGAGAGTGAAGTGAAGAGCTTCAAAGTGAAAGCTATGTGATCCAGAAGCAACGGCGGCACTCATATTATACAATGGAGCAAAGCACAGATTAAGCTCATACAGCTTCTGCATCGACACCAAAGAATAAACAGTTTCTGCCCCTAAAATAATACCATATCCACCTTTTGAGGGATCATGCATAACACTGGTGCTTGATAGGTGCAAATGGAATGGGAAAAATACAACATAGCTAGGACAATAAACAATTTTTTGCAAAACAATGTTGAACCTGAACTAAGTACATAATTGGATTCACTGCAACAAACATACCTTATGTGCAGAGAAAAGAACGTACAGTGACCTTACAACCAAGCCAAGCCTGATTTGTCGAGGTTGTCATCAATATCCAATTGTGGCTCTAACGTTCAGTTTGAATAAACTATTGGCAGCGACAATGTGGGCAACAAAAGTCCAGGTCGGGTCAGCCATGTGAATGGGATTTCTGAGAAGTGAGCAGTGCCACCAGGCTGCGGTGCAGTGAGCATGGGATTGAATGGAGCAGCAGAGGGCCTAAGGGGTTAACCGAAAACAGGGGAACCAGGCGGTGTATTGAATTGCACTGGGCTATTGGTTCTGTTGTTCTTCTACTTGTAGACAATGCAGAACTTGGTGATGTCAACTGGGCTATTGGTTCTGTTGTTCTTCTACTTGTAGACAATGCAGAACTTGGTGATGTCAACGGAATGTGACCCATGCAGAGACCTGGCGCTAGTACTAGCCTCTGTAGAATCCGGTAGGGTCTTCCTACTGCATTTTTCCCATCTCAGGTTGATACCAGAAACACTGATGATGAAGGTAATGCTACCGTTGATGATGACCGGTCATGAAACTGTGGGTCGAGCTTCGCCCATACCTGGGTAGAGGATGAAATAGACACGGGGCGGTATACAGCTCGTGTGTGGCACATGGTCTTTTGTTTTGCAATTAGTTATTTTAAACTAGTGTATTATTTCTTTTATTTATTCATTTAATTAATGTAACAATCACTTACCTAGCCTTAAAAATACAAATGATAATTCAATGTAGAAATAAAAAATAGAAAAGAGGCACCCAAGGAGTCATGCAACCAGGTGTCTCACTTCTTATAATTCAGGAGGAATAACATCGTAAAGTTGGTTGTAACCCCTACATTTTTACCTATTATGCAATTTTAACTTTGGTGAGGGTTGGAATTGTTAAATGGTATGTGAACCAAATCAACCTTTGGGAAATTAGGAAAGAAGAAAAAGACTAATGGTAATCTCATTGGGAAATTAGGAAAGAAGAAAAAGACTAATGGTAATTTCATTGGGAAATTAGGAAAGAAGAAAAAGACTAATGGTAATCTCAAATAGAAGAAGATGATGCTACTCTCGTAAGTGTTTTTATCAGACTTTTTAATCACTTATCAGAGTTTTTAATAAGGTTAATGATATACCAGACGTGAGTATTTTCCTAATCCACAAGGCAGAAAAGATTGCGTTGAGTGAAGACATTTTACTCAGACTACTTATAACTTTTTTTGAAAGAGAGGGGCATGTTAGGTCTCTATAATACTAGCGTAGCCCCCATATTGTTATTGGTGTGTTCCATGTAACCCACATATTGTTATTGTTGTGTCCCATAGAAACCCACTATTGTTATTATTGTGCCCTTACATTATTATTGTTATGTAGGCCTTAATTATATTGTGACCCTTTAGACTCTTATATATATAAAGGAGGTCTTGTCATTTGTATCGTCCAAGAATTGTTCATTTATATGATGTAAAAGGAGGTCCCCCCTTGAAGAGGCTTGTTTTTCAAGATGTTTATCTATCTTTTATTTTCTTTTGTGACTTGGTTGCATAACATTTGGTATCATGGCACTGTGAAAGAATGCAACGTGTTTCCTTGCCTTGCAACATGTTTGTCTGCCCTCATTGCATCTATAAGTAATCTATCTGTGGTAAAGGATTATTCAATTATCTACTCTTAAATCAAGTTGTCTTCATTCTAATTCAGTGCAAGTGTTTGGGTAATTTCTTGCAATCTAACCTTGGTAATTTCTTGCAAGCTAACCTCACATACATTATTTAACACAATGATATCTACATCAATACCACAAACCAGATATGAGAGGGCCTCACTACATACCAGGCCATGTGATAGCAGAATCCAAGGTCTGGAAATAGTGGTCTTGTCAATTGAGCATGTTAATAATGCATCAAGGCCTCGTTATTTATGGAAGAAACATTCTATGAGGTTATAGTATGAGGAATATTCCTTGATTTAGTAATCTACATTCACATTTCTATGTTACTAATGCATCAAGGCCTTGTTATTTATGGAAGAAACATTCTATGAGGTCAGTATGAGGAATATTCCCTAATTTAGTAATCTACATTCACATTTTTATAGGAATTAGGAACAAAGCTCCCTCAAGAGAAGGATTTAATAGGCGGGTTTAGAACCTTGTCATTTTGCACCGACTAGAAATATAGAGCTAGGATTGCACTAAGAGTATTTTACAAAGGGTGTGATCTACTCAAGGCTCTTGTGCTCTCTCACATACGGCATTTCCACTGGAATGGTGCTCACTGGACGCTTCACCCGGTCCAGCTCTTCCAATCTTGATGCACCAAGGTTTGTGCTCTTGTAGTTCATTATTCTTTTATAAAACATGTTAGATCTTCCTGCATATTGTTACACTGCGATGCCCACCAGATGTTCTGTAAGTTGGCCATCGAAGGGCAGAAGCCAAAATGTAATGACCTTAATGCCTCTACAGGATCAGATGGGTCAGGTATCAATGGCTTGACTAACTTGACAATGTAATACCTTTGAACCTTGAAAAGTAGTTTGGTGATTGGGGCATGGTTTTGTGAATCCAACAGCTTGGTGTTAACCAAGGTTCGAATCCAACAAGATTATCCATGCATCAACGTTTGTGATTAAGCTCCACTTTATATGGTCTCGCAGGACACTCGAACCCCTATGGGATTCTTGGTGGTTCCATGAATCAGGTGATGTGCAAAGACTGGGATCCTTAGTGGTTCCATGAATCAGGTGAAGTCCCCACATCTTTGGTAATGGCAGGTTATGGGGAGCATGGTGGAGGTTTGGGTCTAAATGGCAGCCCTCCTCAAGTTGGTGGTTACAACATTGGTCAAACAGTAAGAGGGTATGGTGGTATTGGGGGAGGATCTCTGTATGGAGTACCAGAGACTTCTAGAGCTTCTCAGTGAGTGGAAAAGTCCCCTTCTCTTTAAAATTTCATTATATTTTGTTAACATAAGATTTGATTAAATCAATGAACACATTTTATCTTCATAAAGCTATGAGAAATTTCTTACTAATTCCATGGCCATAGTGTTATCAGTTTGTGGCAGCTTGCTTTGTGGACAACTTGCTTTGTTGGAAGTGAGCATTAATGGACAGAACCCTGGTGACCTTGGTGACCTACATGCAAGCCAAAAGCTAAATAATATTATGTGTGCAGTTGAATAATATCGTGCCTACATCCGGTTTGGAGGGAGGACAAATCCCCAAGATCTCCCTTCATGCAGGTTCCCTACATCTTCATTCACCTGAGCCAGAGATGACGATTGAGATGAAAGGTTCCCTACTTCATTCATCTGAGCTAGAGATGATGATTGAAACGAAAAGCATCTTCGTTCACTTGAAGCAGAGATGATGATTGAGAAAAAAATAGGGTTTGGAGCAGGGTTTGGAAGCTAGAAAGATGTTAATAAAAATGAAAAGCAAAGAAACCATGGAAAACAAAGTATAAGATCCTTGTCTGCTTACCATATGGAGTCCCTAAGAAGATCCTTGCATGCTTACCATATGGATTCCCTAAGAAGATCCTTGCATACTTGCCATATAACATCCCTAAAAAGATATTTATAGAGTCTATACCTAAAAATGGCATATGGAGTCTCTACATAAAAACTTACAAGATAAGCCCAACATTTTTTTTAAATAAATTATTTGCAAACTAGGTAAAATAACATTAGTTCAATTGATCTCATGTAAATGTGATCTCATGTAAATGTAATTATATGGTATCTTTCCAAAGTTTTGAATTGATATAAAGCCTCAACGTCCCTAATTGGTGAATAAAAAGTATGCCTTTAAGTAGGGACTAATAGAGCCATTCGAGAACTTTTAAATACAAACCATTAAATTACTATATAAACCATCATAACATAACTTAAAAACTTTTAATGAATATATGAAATGCTTATGATAAGTTTATGAGTCTTAAACATTGTTGATCTGAAGTTTATATCTAATAAAGAATGTTCCTTAGGCTCTCTAATAGATTTAGTTTTATTAAGATCATTGGACACATTTAATGCATTTAAAATTTATTAATGAAACCAACCCACAATCTTATAATAAGAAAATCGACATGTCTTTCTTTTAGATAAGTTTGCGAGCTTTTATGATTTGAATTTTACACCTTTTAATGAAAACCTTTTCTTTGATTCGATATATTTATAGAACCATTGCGATGAAACGCTTTCATAGAATCCATTGAGGCACTTCTAAAAATCATTGATAAAACCATCCAATAAGTTTATTATGAGAAAATTAAAGAAGTTTCTAATGGTTACCATGGAAACTCCCAGTGACTCTCTAATGCCCATTTTAATTTGATTAAAAGGAAAATAAATATTTATAAAGAAATATCGAAAAAATATTTACATTTTTTGAAATTCAAATAACCAACTTAGGTCAATGGATTCTTGGATAGATGGTGATTGGGTGCTTTGTTAAGGCACTCTTTGATGTGAAGTGATCGGTTCAATTTCTCATCTCGGTCAAGGTGATATATTAGACATGATGAAGATGTAGTCCTACCAAGCTTACAAACAAACAAACAAAAAATCAACTTAGACCACAAAAAAATTAAGATTTTTATAAATTTTGTTATGGAAACCATTTTATACTTTGTTAAATCCAAAGGGTGATGGGGCAACTTGGTTCCAACTCAGGACCTGGACCATGCAAGATTCAAAGAAAATTAAACGGCGCATTTTAATCCCAGAGATGTGAGTGGAGAGGAAAATGGAGGTGAATATTTGTGCTAGGGTTCCCTCTCACTGTTGTTTTTTGGAGGTCACCGTTGTTACAGTTTGGAAAATAGAGCCTCTCGGTGGAGGGAAGTGCGGATATGGAATCAATTATCGATTTTTGTTTATGGACGTTGATGGTCAGGGGTTTTGGTTTCAAATTTTAGTGAAAATATCAACTTAGGGTAGCGGAGAATCCCTGGTGGCCTTGAAGGAACGATGGTTGTCCTGATGAGTTTTTCCTCACTTAGAGATTTTGGGTTTATCATCCATGGATGGTTTTCGCGTCCTAGGGTTTGGTCGACCTGTCGGGTTTTGCGGCTCAAATCCTGGAGCGAGCTGACTTTGTGATTCTTTGTTGTCATCATTGGTTCGAAGCTTCTCTTGTCTAGTGTGGTTATGGACGGAGGTGCATTAGCCATGTTACGACATTGGGCTTTCTGGTTTTGGGAAATGGAGGTGAAGCTCTGCACTACGGTTCCCTCTAAATGTTGTTTTTCAGAGGTCATCGTTGTCACAGTTTAGAAGACTGGGCCTCTCGGAGGAGACAAGTGCAAGTATGGATTCGACTATCGCTTTTTGCTTGGGGTTGGTGGCCTCGAAGGAGCGATGGTTGTCTTTATCAGTTTTTCCTCACTTTGAGTTTCTAGTTTACCACTCATGGCTAGCTTTCACGTCCAAGGGTTTGGTGGACTTGTGGCTCAAATCCTAGAGTGAGTCGACTTGATGTTTCCTTGTTTCCATCGTTTGTTCGAAACTTCTCCTATCTGGTGTGGCTATGGATGGAGGTGCATAGGCCTTGCTGCGGCACTGAGATTTTTAGTTTAGGGGCTTCATTGTTCGTTGTTAAATGCTACTATGAATGTATGAGATTTCATTAGCTCAAGGTCCGTCGTTGTCAGTGCCTTGTTTGTTGTGGCCTCAAGTTTTTCCAACTACGATCATGCTCGTTGGTTTGTGAGTTAGTCTTCGGTCACTGTGGCCCTTTTTTCCTTGCTTTATGTTGCCGAGTGATTAGTTTCTCCCTGCTTCTGGTTTTTCTGCGCCCCATGTGGGTTTTTTTCTGTGAGCCTAGTGCCTTTTCCCCTACCGGTTGGGGATTTGTTGACCAACTTTAATTGGTTGTATTCCTATGATGGGCTTATTTTGATGTCCCCCATGGGATTTTATGAGGGCCTACGTGCCCGGTTTATCAGTGATTTTCAATCTTTTGGCCTAGGACTGCTAATGTATAGCATTGTCCCTGGTTTTTGTGAGTGATGCAAAATGTACCCTATGTGATTTGGCTTCTTTGAGGGGCTTGAGCACCCATATTTTCGATATCAGTCATTCGTAATATGGGGTTACCCTGGCACATATGCTATATGCATGATCATATAAACATCTTTTTATCTAATAGAAAGTTGTTTTTTTTTCGTTCTTAAAAAAAAAAAAAAAACTTGGTTCCAAAGCTTTATGAAGCCATAAATCGTCTAAACCATATTATTGACAAGTAGGATTTTCCATTGCATAAAAGGCATGAAGTTTTCAATGAATGGTTACACAACCCTATATAAAGTCATTAATGTAACTTTCATAAATGATGAATTTCAGTAAACTTGATTTGATTAGAAATCATAATTGCATGTTCTCATACCTACACACTTTATAGTTGAGCACTATCAATTGCATTTGGTACATAATCCCAAATAAATTATAAGAAACCTTTTCTAGAAATCAAAATATCAACTTGGCTAGGACTTAAAATTGTACAAAAGCAATTTTAATGGTATCCCAAGTCTTGTTCAAGATTATGCTCAATCCGAATTGAATTATAATAACCTTGACATCTCTATAATATAGTATCTCAAGATGTTTCTAGTAGGAATCATAAAAAAATGAAAGAATTTAATTTGGGAAAAGAACCCATTGGCCTCTACTGCACTTCAGGCCTAACACCTTCCAAAATTGTCTATTATACCCATACCTTAGTCCTAATCCAAACTATGATGGAAAAACTTTTGTATCCTAAACAAGGCTATAAAATATGTCCTATCATGGGTTAGAGCTAGTGAAATCTAAGTGGTAC
Organism: Pinus taeda; assembly: GCA_000404065.3. Taxonomy (NCBI): domain Eukaryota; kingdom Viridiplantae; phylum Streptophyta; class Pinopsida; order Pinales; family Pinaceae; genus Pinus; species Pinus taeda. The sequence goes on from APFE031208477.1 coordinate 48,176, forward strand.
AAAAGAAAAATCTAAGATACATGCAATGTGATGAATACGGTACGACAAATCTACAAAGAAAATCAATTAGATATTGCAATGGGGGTAAATTATCATTAAAAAAAATACAAAGGAAAATGATGAAATAATGCATTTGATTAAGACTAAATTTGATCATGAAGAAGTGATCATTAATTAAAAATTAAGCGAATAAATCGAGATAAAACAAAACACAATTCGAGAGAATTAAATAAAAATTGGAAAGTAGCTCCCCAAGTAAGTGTACTTTGGGGTTTTTTAGGCCTCAACAAGGCTTGCCAATGTATGTTTTGAAGGTTTTAACCCTGTACAAAAATTAACTACAAACAAATTTTTAAAAAACAAAAAATATACAATGGTGAGAATAAAAAATATACACAAAGAATTTTCTTCTTGAACCCAAAACCGGGAAAAATATATTGATTTTTCATTATATTCCTTTCAATGTTACAATACATTATATACATGTCGAGGCATTCATAAATCCTCAATCCATTAACCCTAGATTATAACATAATTGTAGTTCCCTTGACTGGATCTACAAAATACCATGAGCAAAACCATCATGCGTAAAACCATGTGCACAACCATGGGTGGGCCTGCCCCCATCTTTGGGTCCACCCGAACAAAAAAAAAAAATCAGGGTGTTTCCCTAAACCCTATGCCCCCTGCAAGGGGACCGACACGCAAAGAATATAACGCATACCCAACATTCTCCCACTTGTTATTTTCTTTGCACACAGAGAGCCACAAGAGCACACAGTGATCAGTCAAGGTTTAGAACGCCCATTATTTCTCTACACCAAGAAAAAATCTCAGTGCTCAAAAACTTTGCCCATGCATCTGCGCACATTCTTCAAAATGTCCACTTTTACCAGCAACATCTTTTTGTCTTCAACCATATCCTTCACAAAGTGATACTGAACATCATTGTGCTTTGTTTTTTAATGATAAGTGGGGTTCTTCCGCAAGAAAATTTCACTTTGGTTGTTGCAATATATCCTTATAGCTCATTGTACCAACCCCATACCTTAACACAATCTTTGAAACCAAACTACTTCCTTGCTTGCATGAGTGGTTGCCATGTATTCAACTTCTATAGTTGAAAGTGCCACAACAGAATCTCTTGCTCATCCAACTGACTGCTCCTCCAAATAGTTTAACCATACACACTTATAGATCTTCTATGATCTATATCTCCAGCCCAGTCTACATCAACGAAGCCACATATGTCGAACACTTTATCCAATCCTAATCTTCCTTGGTAGTACAACACATAATCATTAGTGTGACACAGATACCTGAAAACCCACTTTATTGTTGTCTAATGCTCCTTCCCTGGTTTTGACATAAACCTGCTCAATACTCCCACTACATGTGCAATGTCTAGTCTTGTACAAACCATTTCATACATCAAACTACCAATTGTGCTCGCATATGGAACACAAACATGTCCTCTTCCTTTTCCTGTGTCTTGGGACATTGTTATGCAGATAAATTTACACCTACGAGAATAGGAACCTTCATCAGTTTACTATCTTGCATATTAAACCTATACAATATTACCTCGACATACTTCCTCTGGTTTTTCCAGAGCTTCCTCTATTCCCATTCTCGTTTAATTTCCATGCCTAAAATGAAGTTTGTAGTACCAAGATCCTTTGTGTATAGTTTAGAGGACAATTGGTCTTCACATCCTAGATAATTTCTCTATCATTTCCAATTAGCAGCATATCATCCACATACAAGACCAAATAAATAACATGATCACCAACTAATTATAATACACACAATGATCTTCTTTGCTCCTTGTGAATCCAAGTCCCTATATATATGTATCAATTTTTTTATACCACATCCTTAGCGATTGCTTTAACCCATATAGAGACTTCTTTAACCCACACACTAATTCTTTCTTACCCTTCACTACAAAGCCTTACAACTACTTCATGTAGATGTCTTCTTCCAAATCCCTATGTAGGAATGTTGTCTTCACATCCATCTGTTCTACCTCAAAATCAAAAGCAACAACAAAAGATAAAAGTAATATAATTGAAGCAAACTTGGAAATAGGAGAAAAAGTATCACCAAAATCAATTCTCAACACCTAGGAATAACCTTTTGCTACTAACCGAGCTTTCTATTTCTCCACTTTTCCTTTTGCATTTATATTCTTCTTAAACACCCATTTTTTTCCTATAATATCCCCAGGTTAAAGTTCCATGTAATAAATGGGCATTATAAAAAAGCAAAAATAAAACCAAGGTCATAGGACACATATTCCAAGTTGAATGCAGGGAAAAACATTATATTGAGATCCATTTGTGGTTTATTATTGGCTATGGAAATTTGCATTGGCATTAGGAAAAAAAAGGGCAATAAATGACAATTAATACAAGAAATAAAGGAGAATATGAGAAAAGGAAGATGAAGAGACATGAATATGCATGGAAGGGAAATGAAGGAAAAGTAAAGGAAAAAGAAAAGGAAAAGGAGAGAGAACATTCACACTCTCTTGGAAATTATAGCATTCACTTAGAGAAGAGAAGAGCAAGAGAGGGAACAAGCACTTGGACACAAGGATGACTTAAGCAAGAACGCAAGGAACAAGCAAGGGAGCACAAGAGGAAGATTGGACAACAGAAAGTAAGGGAAAAAATCAAGCAGAGAAAGAGAAATCAACAAGAAGGTTTTGCAGGTAACAGGTTGCATGTTTGGTTATCTTGTTGGGATGTGAATGCGTGGTTTATGCATTGGCTTATTGGTCATGTTTGTTTTCATTAGCATGGGATTTGCCTAGATTGACAATGGTGTACAACCTTGCATTGCCATTTCCTGAATAAACATGGTATAGTGGGTTTCATTTTGGTAGAGCTTTGGATTTCCAGTGGATTTGGATCCACTTGAGGTCCCAAGGGTTGAGGGTGGAGATGGTTTTCTCAGAGAATCTTTTGACAAGTGGGTGGAGACAGGAAAATTCCTTTGGGTATGGTGAAGAAATCCCGAGGCATCCAATCTTGTTTTGGTTTTGGTGGTTTCTGGACCGGTTTAGGTGAAATCATTGTGGCTTGAGGGTGGAGGTGGTTTAACTTCTGGGTTCTCTAGTTGGTTTTGTTTTATTTTATCCCATGTGATCCCACATTCATTATTGGAATATGACACAGGGGTGATTGGCTAAAATAAATATTTGTTTTAACCCAATATATGGTCAGGTGGTACGTGGAAGTCCCGAACTTGGTTGGTTCTATGCATATGCTAGTATGATTTATTTCTTATTTGAGATCAATGAGCACAAGTATTGGTTATTGTGTTGATTTTATGACTAGTTTTTCATGGTTTCATTCTGGTTAATTGTTGGTTCTATGCATATGCTAGTATGATTTATTTCTTATTTGAGATCAATGAGCACAAGTATTGGTTATTGTGTTGATTTTATGACTAGTTTTTCATGGTTTCATTCTGGTTAATTGTTGGTTATATGCATGGTTTCTATCTCTTGAGTGGCTATCTCTTCTTCTAGTTTCTTCTCCAATTCTTCTTCTTGTCTCTTCTTCAAGTTGTATCTTTCTTTGTTCATCCTCCTCCTTCTATTTCTTGAGGGCTTCTTCTTCTTGTTTTTACAAACCCTCCTCTTCTTTCCTTTTCCTTAATTATTCTTTCTTCTTTTTTAGAGCCTCTTGCTTAAGTTTGTCTTCCTCCTCCTTTGTCTTTTCTCTTCATCTTGTGTTGTCTTGTTAGCTTCTTCTGGTTCTTGTATCTCCCTTTTAGCTTCTTCATGCTCCTTCCTCTTATTTTCCTCTTCAATTTCCCCTTTAGTATCTTTATCAACTTTAGACTTTGTTATTCTTTCTTGTGCAACTTCTTGTTCATGTTTTATTTTCAATTCAGGGTTATCTTGGATGTCTATCTCCTCCTCGTCCCTCCCTCGAGCTTGTCGGCCCACTTCTCCATCTATTCCAACTACTATGGAAGCATTATAGTTGTAACTACCTCCTCCCACATTTACCCACTTTCCCTAGCTTGTTGGGGGTAAACATGAGCTAAGGGTCACTATGATAAGACTCAACCTCCTATATGACCTTAAGGAAATGGAGTCGACAACTTAAGACTTTACTAACCTTCCTCAGGTGCTATAGGATCCCCAGGAGCTACCCAACCCCTCCAGGTGTCGAACGCCTGAGCTAACTCTCTTTTTCACTGAACTAGGGCCTCCATCACTCCCTTGTCAAGGCCTCCAAGCAACTGTAAGCCTCCATTCGCTCCCATAGGCCTGCTTCCCAACGACTGCGGACTTTTCCAGTAAGTTTTGTGCCAACGACCCTCGATTTTAAGCCACTTTTTCAAGGCTAGGGCTCGAGCCTCTATGCAAAACTCAATGAAACTTTCAGAAATGATGAATGACATAGAAACAAAGCTTCTAAAACAAAACTTGAACTAGGAATTGATCTGACACCTCCCAACCAATACTTGAATTCTGTCAAACAAATGATGAACATGCAATCTACATGTCATGAATGCATATCTAAACATAGGGATCTAAAACTCATATGAGGTTTAACAAGAAGGATCAATGCCTTCTCACAATAACTGTCATAACACCAATTAAGTCATGCATTCATTAACCAGACAATCATCAAATTGAAATGTGATAAGATCCATACACAAATATGTTATATAGCCATGCTTATAACCAGCATATAAACAGATAGATGACAGTGATAGAACAACCATTAAAGCCACATAATAAAAAGTATAATTACCCATCAAAGACAAGAGAAACTTAGCTCTTATTAACCATATGCAAAATACAACAAGTCAGGGACTTACCACCCGACCATAGATTGGTCTGAAACAAATATTTATTTCATCCAATCACCCTTGTGCCATATTCCAAGCATGAATGTGGGATCTTGTGGGATAAACCAATCCTAAAAAACCAAGGGAATCCAAAGGTTAAACGACCTCCACCCTCACCATACTATGATTTCACCTAAATTGGGTCCCAAGATTACAAAACCAAACAGAGCTTAATTGCCTCAGAATTCCTTCATCATCCCTTGAGGAATTTTCTTGTCTCCACCCACCTACCAAGGGATTCCCAGAGAAAACCATCTCCACCCCCAACCCTTGGGATTTTCTTGAGACTGCCTCACCTGGATCCAAAAATTTCTGGCAATCCAAAGCTCAACCAAGAAAATAATCCCATCACACCATAGTTATCCGTAAATGGAAAGGTAAGGATAAAACCATTGTCAAAACCCGGCAAGATCCATGCCAATGATAACAAAGAAACTAAATGCACACACGCACATACCATGCACGCCAAAACAAGCTAGGAAATTATACATGCAACCTGTTACATGCAAGTATTCCTGCTGAAGCTATTTGATCCAACCTTTCCTTGCTTGATCATTTGTCTTGCTTGTAGAAATTTTGAATAATAAACACATATTCAACAGAGATTATCCCGATTATACACTATTGCGGAATACATGCATAATACATAACGTCCTCTATGTTGATCATCAATTTAGTAGCATAAAAAACAATGAAACATCAATAGCATGCACACATTAACACAGTATGTAACCCGGGGAAAGCTTACAACTGAAAACCCCACACTATCTATATATTAATGATTGAGAACATGTAACATTACATAGTACAATACTCCTCACAAGTATCCAGCACTATCTCCACCTGTTACACACAAAACTGGCTCAAATTTGATCTCCAAATCTCCCCTGCTGCTTTTCCTGCCTCCACTGCACAATCCTGCAAGAGAATGAATGATGAATGGCTGATCCAAACTCCTATTTACCTTGTGAAAATCACTCACGTTGGAAATCACGTGAGCACAGGCTATTCTACTGGGCATATACTGGGCAATTATCATGGGCATACTCAATACATTGCTTGTGCAAGATCTCATGCACAACTATAGTCACAACTGGTAGCAATCTCAACCTCTAACACCTATCTCCACTGAACTGTACATGCACTGGGTTAGCTGATGTATTCTTCAGTTGCATTATGAGTTAATAATTAGTGAATAATTCACACAACTCATCACTTAGTCTATTGGCCAGTTAGACTAAATACAACTAGTTCAACTAAGTCAAACTGAACACAACTCCATTAACTGCTCATCCAACTCCATAGAACTCAACCACATGAGTTCTAATTGATGTCCTGCATGCAATAGCTCAACTGACTCATAAAGAAAGCGCATTTCCTTCTGACAGCTGCATGTGCCACATCTGTAGCTCAAACTGAAGTGCTCCAAGAGGATAAGATAAAGTTTATAGTCTAAATATTATTACGAGACAATAATATTTTACTTTTCTTTTTTACTAGCAGTCTAAAAATAGACTCTGATCACACCTGCTGTGATCACTCCTGCTGTGATCCAAAAATAGAAGTCCATCTATTTTTCCCAACATGACCAATCATCCATAAACAACAAACTGCAACTCATAGACCATGATCCATATGTCTAAAAATAGACAGTGTAAAAATAGACTTTGCGCCAAAACTTGCCTGCAGGACCACTTAGTGAAGGTGACTCCTTTCCACTAAGCTCCATCATCTTGTTGCATTCTCAACAAGCATTTCTTGTTGCACACTTTTCAACACTCCCTCTCAACAAGAAAGGCTTCCTCTCAAACCCAATCCTGTAACTCTGGAATGTTCTGCATGCAACACATCTGCCCAGTCCACTTTGCTCCAACAACACTTGGAACAAAAACACTCCCAACTGACCACTCTGTTGGGCTAGGAACATACTCTGATGTTGAAGCTCTACATGTTGCTGACAAGTGCTCCCTCTCTGACATCTGCGCTACTGCAACATCTCCATGCATCTCGCACCATTGCACACCTCTCTATGCCACCTAGCACTGTGCAAAACACTTGTGCCTCTCACATTGCTGGAGCCTGCATTCTATGCGCTACCCTGGGATTCCCTACATTGTCGCTCTCTCTGCCACTCCATCCGCATCTGTCTCTACCCAATCAGTCAGTTCCTGCTACGACACATTGGGGCTCCCGTAGCAAGGTCTCATCCAAGAGGTTGGGTACCTCAAGGATCCTGCCCCTCCTCCTTGGGATGATCAATCCACATCACCCCACCTCCTACCTGGAGGTATGGCTGCATGTGATCCCTCAGCCTACCTGGCTCGAAGTTTCCCCCTACTGGAGGTC
>APFE031208483.1:0-24008 GCA_000404065.3 Pinus taeda
GTAACTCTGGCATACGATCTCCGTTTGACGCGTATGATAGCTCGTTAGAAAGATCTATCCGAGAACTACCACTTTGGGAAGGGTAACATTGGTCCATGGACCCATGTTGCCCCCAGATTTCCCAAAAATCGTCGTTTAGGGCCTCAAAACGGCTCCGGAAGTTCAGGATCCGAAAAAACTGCTAAAAATAGTAAATTGTGCTACAATTACGGAAACTGAAAAACTGAAAGAGACAATTGCGAGGGTCCAAATGGGATAGGTGGGTGGCCACCAACATCCACCTGGATCACTATGAGTCCCAGAAAATAAACGAGCACGAGTAGAACTACTCAACACATGATATTGAGTTAGCAACGATCATACATGAATTAAATGTGTGGAGGAGACATTATCTTCGTGGCTAGAGGTTTATACTTATGAGTGATTACATTGGGTTGAGATATTTGTTTGACTAGGCGAATCTCAACGCTAGGTAGGCTAGATGGTTGGTCACGATCAACGAGTTTGATTTCGAGATCAGGTACATCAAGGGTAAAGAGAACAAGTTGGTAGATGCTCTTAGTAGACGGGTACAAGTACATCATTTGGAAACCATGAGCTCCTATGGGATAGACTTACATGATATGATCTTGCAGGCAGGTCAACAAGATGTCAGGTATATGGAGATTGTGCATAGGTTGCAGCAGGGTGCTGGTACATGTACAAGTGATAGTACATGTATAGGTATAGGTGTAGGTACATGTACAGGTGCGCAAGGTATGGATTATTTTCTTACAATGGATGGATTGGTCAGGTTCAGAGGCAGGATATATGTACTGGATAACAATCAACTCAAGAAGGTGATCTTGAGGGAGTTTCATGCAAAACCATATTCAGGACACCCAGGTTATGAGAAGACACTGACAACGATGAAGATATTTTACTATTGGCCAAATTTGAAGAGGGATGTGGCAAATTTTGTGGCAAGGTGTTTCGACTGTCAATGAGTGAAAGCAAAGTGTAAACATCCAGGTGGATTGTTATAGCTGATCACGATTCCATAATGAAAATGGGAGGTTATTTCCATGGATTTCATCACAGGGTTTCTGAAGATAGTGAGGCAACATGATTCCATCATGGTTATCGTGGATAAATTGACAATGGTTGCACATTTCATTCCAGTGAAGTCTACATTCTCAGCTAGTGATTTAACACAGGTATTCATCATAGATGTGGTCAGGTTGCATGGTGTTCCAAAGAAGATTGTGTTAGACAGGGATGCGAAGTTCACTTCCAAGTTCTGGAAGGAGTTATTTGTAGGTTTGGCCTTTAGTACGACTTATCACCTATAGATAGATGGTCAGATAGAGAGGGTCAATAAGATATTGGAGGACACGTTGAGGATGTATGTGATACATCAATAACGTAAGTGGGAAGAGTATCTTCCTTTGGTAGAGTTCACATACAACAAAGGTTATTAGGAGTCACTGAGGATGAGTCCTTTTGAGGTATTGTATGGGTAGAGTTGTAACACTCCCATCACTTGGAGTGATCCGGTTAGCAGGATATTGATTGGACCATATATATTGGCAGACATGGAATAATAAATGCGAGTAATCAAGAAGAATCTAAAGGCAACACAACATAGGCATAAGATTTATGTAGATAGGAACATGTTGTTCAATGAGTTCTAGGTTGGGGAATAGGTGTACTTGCACATCAAACCGAAGAAGAGCTCCTTGAGGATTGGATCATGTGCCAAGCTGGCACCACGGTTTTGTGGACCCTTCAGTATCGTTGAGAGGATTGGGCCAGTAGCCTATCGACTTGCACTACCTCCGATAGTAAAATTCCATGATTTTTTCCATGTATATTTGATTAAGAAGTATGTTAAGGATGTTGATAATGTGATTGAATGGTCTGTATTGCAGGTGGAACTAGATGGAGAATTCTATCTGGAGCCTCAATGTATATTTTAGAAAAAGGTGCTCATGCTCCGGAACCAAGCAATCGAGCAAGTTAAAGTGCAGTGGAAGCACTTTGGGCCCGATGAAGCTACATGGGAGATGGCGGATCAGATGTGGGCTATGTATCCTTCCTTATTTTTTGGTTGAGGAAAAGAAACTTCGATATGGTGGTTTGGTATATGCTTTGATATGGTGTTTTGGTATATGATTAGATATGGTGTTTGGTATGTGTTTTGATATATGTTTTGGTGTATGATTTGGTATATGTTTTTGGTATATATTTTGGGGATATGGCTATATGTACATATGTATATGGATGTAAATACCACCATGAGCTATGTTATAAAGCTCCACTATGCGGTATGGGTGCCATGTCATTATGATTATGTTGTCATGTTACTATGCTATCATGTGGTTATATTATTATGATGTTATGATGTCATATGGTTTCGCACTCAACAAGATGATCATTGTAAATACTGTAATGAGCTATGTTATAAAGCTCCAGTATGCGGTATGTTGTCATGATGTTTTGTTTTGAGCAGGTCTTTCATTGTAAATATTTCATCGAGCTATGTTATAAAGCTCCATGAGCAGTATGTCTTCTTTCATCAGGTTGTTGAGGTATATGTGTGATTGAACAACGAGGACGGTGTCCCCAAAATGGGAGGGTTTTGTAACAACCCTGGTGAAAATTCCATGTAATAAAAGTTAAAAACAACAACCATGGTTAATGGGACACTTATTCCAAGATGAATGTTGGGCAAGAAATGTGAGGGGGTGTTCATTTGGTTGCTTAAGGCTAAGGAAATTATAAAAGGTAATGGATAAAGCTTTGGAAAGGCAAAATGGAATTTTGGCACATTGATTTATGAAAATAATGGAATTTAAGAGAAAAGGAAAGTGAAAGGTCACAGGTTGCATGTGAGGAGGAAATTGAAGGAAAATGAAGAAAATAGAGGCCTCATTCATAAAAAGGCTTATGAGGATCAGTTGGTAACCTTTTGTCAGTTTAGTTTTGGATCTCGCTCATTATCCTCTCTTTTTATCTCACTCTTGCCACTTAGAGTTTTCTTGGAGCACTTTGGCATTGGAGCAAGAAAGATAAAGAAGACAAAGAGGCAGCAAAATCAAGCGCGGAAAGGCAGGATCAAGTAGCTACAATAGGCTTCATTGTAGGTGTCGACTTGCATGTGTATTTTCCTTGCTACATCTGGCATGCATGGGATTGCATGTGGTTGTTTTCTATCATAGCATGGGTTTTTCCAGGTGTGAGAGTGTTCTGCAGCCTAGCCTTGCCATTTCTTGATAACTTTGATGAGATGGGTTCTCATATTTGGTTAATGTGGGATGGCTGGATGGATTTAAAGCTGAGTGGGGTGGATCTCCATACTGACAAACACATGGCCTAGTGTTGCTTGAACTAGATTGTGGATCACGGTAAAGCCACTGGCCTAGTAACCCCTAAAATAGACTATGGGTTATGGTAAAGCCATATTGTGTGCCTCGGTGGGCCTAGGAATCCTTTCTAGTGAATGGTGAGATATACAGTAAAGACAAGAGGTGGATTTTTATCTTTGTTGGGCCTAGTAGCCCCATGATGGGATGTACGATAAATTCTAGAGAGTATTTCTCGGTGTAGGGCCTAGTGATCCCTGGATCGGACTGTGCATTGCAATAAACCCTGAGAGACTAGGAGGCACTCAAGTTCCTCATGGTGTAGGAAGATACCTCCAGTGGAATCCATGTTTATTTAGTGTTTTTTGTGTGTTCTATGAGTCCCACATTCATGCTTGGAATATGGAACAGGGGTGATTAGCTGAAGAGAGACTTGGCTCAGCCAATCTATGATCGGGTGGAACATGGTAGTCCCGTCTCTAGTTAGTTTGTTGCATTCATTAATCAGAAATTCATTCCCTTGATTTTCATGTGTAAATGTACTGATGTATATGTGGATTTTATGGCTGATATGTTTATGATATTTCTATTCCTATTGTGCTGGTTATATGTATGTTTTATGACAACATCTATGTATGGCTCTCAACATGTTTTTACTTGTATATGCATGGATAATGTGCCTATGACCTAATAGATGATAATGCAGTAAATGACATGAGGGAATAATGATTCATAGTGATTTCCAGATAAGTATGAGAGCCCTGCACTTAATTCTATTGTTTATACCTGTAGGTTACATGTTGATGATATGTTTGATGAAATGCCTATCATGACTAGTAGGGGTCAGGTTAAGGTCTTGTTCAACTTATTCCTTTTGCATCATTATTTCCCTATACTTTTACTGATTTTAGGCTGTCACTCCATTCTAGGCAGTGACCTAGGCTCTGGGCCTGAAAAGCTAGCTTAAAACTTGGGGTTGCTGGCACATAAATAGCAATTTTAGTCTATGGTCACTAGCAGGCAAGCCTGTGAGAGCGATTTTGGGTTTCTGGACGCTTTCTTGCCTATTGCATGGGAGTGAATGAGGCCTAAGATGTCCATAACATCAGTGGGACCCAGGGACAAGTTGTCTAGGTGGCTGACATGTCTCATGAGGATTCTAAAGATGATGTTGGATGATTGTGTGTGACTTCTTTAAGGTCACATAGGAGGTTGAATCCATTCATAGTAGCCTCTGGTCTCATGTTTACCTAGGTTGGCTAATTGCTTGTGTAGATGTGGGAGGAGGGTGTTACAATGATCTCAACCATCGATTAAGTTTTAATCTTGGTCATTGGAGTCCCAACTAGAGATTATAAGATAAGGTATATGGGTAGATGGAGGACACACCAATGTAGATACTCAGTGATGTAGACATTTCGATTTTCCAGTGCAGGTGATTCAACAGGAGAAAACAATTCAGAGGTCGAGTAGGTGCATACGTTTTTAGTCAGCTCCCCTTACGTCCATTACGTCCGCTACGCGGATAACATCTTTGTGGGTAGCAAGTGGCAGAGGGGTAGTAACAAATATTTTTGGAGGAGTTTCTAGTTCCAGAGAGGCAGAGAGAGGAGGCTGAGTTATTTATCTTGGAAGAAACACTAGGCCTGCGTAGTTACTTCAGTGGGCAGTTCAATTTTGCTTGACAAGAGTTCGTTTCAGTTTCAAGAGGCCGAGAGGATTTTTTAGAGGGCTGGAGAGACACTTTCTTAGTCAAGAACAGGAAAGACAATTTAATTAGCATCAGTTCTAGGCTGAGCATGTGAGGGTCTACACTGAGGTGATGCAGGGCCTACATAGAGGGTTTCGGCGATGTAATAGCCCTGGTAAAAATTTCATGTAATAAATTTAATAAAGGAAAAATAATAACCAAGGGAATGGGACACATATTCCAAGCTCAATGTTGGTTAAAAAAATCCTAGTGTGGGTGTTTATTTTGTTTATTATGGCTAAGGAAATTGGAAAAGACTTTGTAAAGGCAAAGTGGCATTAATTGACATTTTATATGAAAATTAGGAGAAAAGGAAGGTGAAAGGTCAGAGGTTTCATGTGAGGAGGAAAATGAAGGAAAATAATGGAAAATTGAAGAAAATAGAAGCCTAATTAATAAAAAGGCTTATGAGGATCAGTTGGTACCTTTTTGTTAGTTCAGTTTTGGAGCTCTCTCTTTCTACACTATCTCTCTCAAACTCTTGGAAACTTAGAGCATTCGTGGAGCATTCTAGCATTGGATTAGTGGAAGAAAAGGAAGGACAAAGGAGGAAAAGGGAAGCAAAGATCAAGCAAGGAAGAGCAGGATCAAGCAGCTACATCGGGATTACTTGCAGGTTTCGAATTGCATGTGTGATTTCCGTGCTAGATGTGGCATGCATGGTACATGAATGTGTGTTCTTGGTGACCTCGTAGGCCTGGGAATCCCTTGACTGGTAATGGAAGGATACACAGGAAAGCCGAGAGGTTGAGACTAACAAATTTCTCATGGTTTAGGTGGAGAAATTCAAAGCCATCCATGCTTGTTTAGGTCCTAGTGATCTGGTGGGGATTGCGGTAAAGCTTGGTTCTATTGATGAGGGTTGAGGTGGTTTGGCCTTGGGAATATCTAGTTGGTTTTTTTGTGAGTCCCACAATCATGATTGGAATATGACACAAGGGTGATTAACTGAAAGAAAGATCTAGTTCAACCAAATCTATGGTCAGGTGGTTCGTGGGTGGTTCATGGAAGTCCCAAACCTAGTTGGCTTATGAATTCCTTAATAAGAGTTATTTCTCCTTGGTATTTCCTGTGTAAATATAGTGGTTCATATGTGATTCTTATGGCTATTATATCCTTGTTATTTCTGTTGGCTATATGTTGGTTATGAGTATGTTTTATGACAAACTTGATGTATGGCTCCCATCATGTTTTGATTAGTAATTATCTGTATAATGAATATATGACCTAATAGATGGAAATGGAATTATTGTGATAAGGAAACAAGGCTTCTTTACAAATCTCAGATAAGTATGAGACCCCTATGATCAGATCTGTTGTTATGACCAATAGATTACATATTTGTGACACGTTTGACGAAATGCCTGTCATCACTAGTAAGGGTTAGATCAAGTAATTGTACTAATGATTGCATTAGTATCCTTATTCCATTTTTATTTATCATTTTTTAAAGTTTCATGAAGTTTTGGGAAGTGGCCTGAGTCCTGGCCCTGAAAAAGTGGCACAAAATCTAGGGTCACTAGCTTAGAACTAGCTGAAAAATTCCACAGTCGTTGGCATGTCTTGTTGTTGCAGAAACTGAAAGGCCTTAGTTGCATCGAAGACTTGTCATGGGAGTAGTTGAGGGTCTAGATCAGTGAAATGTCAAGTTGCCTCAAGGGTTGGTCACGTAGAAGGGTTGGTTGGCTCCTGAAGGCTTTGTATCATGTGTGGAAGGTCAAAATGGTTTTGTTTTGTCAGTTCCACTTCCTTAATTATACATGGGGAGTTTAATCACATCATAGTAGCTTCTCGACACATGTTTACACTAAAAAACTGATTAACTTGGGTAAATTTGGGAGGAGGGTATTACAAAGTGGTATCAGAGCATAGTTCACCCCCTGGACTAGATGGGCGGTGTGTGTTGGACATGTATACATATCGGATGCATATGAGTTCTTCATGCTCGTGGTCTATGTGCTTGTTGTGTATGCATGGTGTTGTTCATGGTTACGTTTGTGTCACCATGTAAAAGTTGATGGTGTGGTTGTTGGATGTGAGTTGGTCATGCATTGGATATGCATGTCAGTGCTCATATGTTGTTATGCATACATTGACATGAGGATCGTGCATCAGATAATAGTATGTGGTTGGTATGGTAATGCATGGTAACTAGCTGGTGGTTGAAATGATGTTTATGTATTGATGTAATTATGATTATACATGTATTGTGCTAATCTGGTTAATCTTTCATACAAGAAAACCTCCCCTAAACTATATTTAGGTTTGTTGATTATGTTATGTTCTGGTTTTAGATGACATGGTGTACTTGTAGGAAACAGATCAAATATGACTGGCAAGATGGTAGACTACAGTTCACGAGATTCTTCCTATGGATCAGATGAGGCACGTTGTATTGGGCACTCTTCTGACTTAACAAACACATTGATAATTTTGAAGCCATAAATAAGAAGTTTCAAGGTAGATAATGAAAAAACCATGCAGGCACAGGAGAAACAAGAAGAAGTTAATGTAGTAATCCTCCAGAGTTTGTTAGAATTGCATAGACATGGACCACTTTGGATCAGCCATGGCCATGAGGATAGGACTAATGGGGCATATGGCAGTAGATTTGATGGTGGGCACACGTCCGATAAAGATGACACGATAAAAAATGGCAAGCTTTTGGATACTCCAGATAGGAGAGGTGATGGACACATGTTCTATTCTAGTTCTGGTTCTGATAAGAACCATGATTGTCATCGTTATCATCCTTACATTAGGAGTGATAGGAGATATTTTCCAGATGAGTTCAAGAAAGCTAAGCCACCTACCTTTGATGGAGATTTGAAGAAGTTGGACGATGCAGAAGCATGGCTACTTGGGATGAAGAAATTATTTGAGTTGCATGAATACAAAGAGAATATGAAGGCCAAAATATCTATCTTCATCCTCAAAGGGAAAGCAAACATCTAGTGGGAAGATGTGAAGATGGTTAGAGACATCAGGACAAAAAACTTGAGTTGGCATGAATTCAAGAGAATTTTCTGGAATAAGTACTTGTTATAGAGGTACTACTACAACAAAGCCAAGGAATTCTATGAGCTAAAGATGGGATCGATGACATATGAGGAATATACGACCAAGTTCCTGGAGTTTTTGAGGTATGTATCATATCTTAAGGATGATAAGGCCAAAGTTCATAGAGTTGTTAGTGGTTTTCCATTGGCATTTGAAGATCGGATTGAGTATGATGAGCCTCGGTCGCTTAAGGAAGTTATTGGGAAATTGAAGCATTGTTATGAGCAGTCAAAGTGTAAGACAAACTCACAGCAAGGGGGAAAGGGAAATACAAAACTAAAGGTAAATGGCAGCCAAAAATTACAAGGCCTCTGGGTGCAGGTGAGAAAGAAAATGTTGCACCTTATAAGAAGTTCAAAATAGTTAGACAAGGACATGGGTCACAGCCTGGAGAGCAGCTGAATAGAAGTGATGGTATATGACTGTTGCAGTGTTGGACATGTGGCAAGGAGAATATCAAGAGATATTTTCCATAGTATCAGGGTGGTAGGTCTCAAATCTACAATGCAGAGGAAGCACAAATTGTTGGGGACGTTGGGCAGAGTATTAATCATATCTATGCAACATTAGATAATAAGTAGGCAGATCACCAAGAAACTGTTATCGATATGGACGGGTAAGCATTATGATCAAGTTATTTCTATTTTGATTGACTGTGGATCTAATTATAGTTATGTTAACCTCGACCTATTGGATAAGTGTGGTTTGAATAAAGAAGTGCATGCAAAATCCTGCTTAGTGGAGCTGGCTAGAGACACAAAGAAGAGAGTGCATCACTGGGTAAGAGCTTATGCATTCGAGTTGAATGGTATGCCTACCTCAACACATTTGAATGTATTTCCGTTGGGATCATATAATATGTTGTTGGGTATGGATTGGTTGTATCTTCATAGGAATAAAGTGGATTGCTATGACAAGGCCATTGAGTGCTTGGATGACAATGGAGAACAAAGAAGGCTTGCAGGGTAAGAAGAAGGCAACATCAGTTAGAATGTGACAACTATGCAGGAAAAGTGCAGTCGCAGAAAATGGTGTGTGTTGTTTGTAGTGCATATTTGTAGTGGTAAAGGTAAGGATGTTGAGGATGCAAAGGTACTAAGCAGGTACCCGATCTTGTAATAGTTTCAGGATGTGTTTCCAATAGATATTTTAGAGTTTCCACCTCACAGAGAAGTGGAACTTTCTACTGAGTTGGTACCACACGAAACACAAACATCAAAGGCACCATACAGGATGAGCACTCCAACATTAGTACGAATGAAGCTACAGTTGAAGGAAATGCTTGACAAGGGATACATTAGGCCAAGTGTACCACTCTGGGGTGCACCGATATTTTTTGTGAAGAAGAAGGATGGTACTCTTAGGCTATGCATTGATTACATGTAGTTGAACAAGGTGACCATTAAGAACAGGTATCTATTGCTAAGGATTGATGACTTGTTTGATTAGTTGAAGGGAGCAACAATTTTCTCAAAGATTGATCTGAGATCAGCATACCATCAGGTACATATTATAGAAGAGGACATCTACAAGATTGCTTTCTAGACCAAGTATGGGAATTATGAGTTTGTTGTAGTTCCATTTGGTTTGACTAATGCTCCAACTACTTTTATATGCTTGATGAATAGTGTATTGCCTCCTTATCTAGACAAGTTTGTGATTGTATTCATTCATGACATCTTGATATATTCTAAAAATGAGGAAGATCATGCCGAGCATTTAGCAGCAGTTTTGAGATTTCCGAGAGAGCATCAATTGTATGCTAAGCTTAGAAAATGCAGTTTCTTTCAGATAAAGGTCCATTACTTGGGACATGTTGTTTCCAAGGAAGGGATAATAGTGGATCCAAAGAAGATAAGGGCTATCATGGAGTGGGAAAATCCTAGAAATGTAGATGAGGTAAGATCATTCATGGGGCTAGCAGGTTACTATAGGAGGTTCATCAAGAACTTCTCTCACATTGCATATCATATTATGTCACTGAAGAGAGAAGGTAAGAAATTTGAATGCATAGAGGAATGTGCAACAAGTTTTGAGCAGTTGAAATAACCATTGACAAATGCTCCTATTTTAAAGATTGCAGATCCAGACAAGGAGTTTTTGGTGTGTAGAGATTCCTGCAAGAGAGGACTTAGTGGGGTCCTCATGCAGGAACGACATGCAATGTTCTATGAGTCACAAAAACTGAATGAGCATGAGCAGAATTATCTGACACACGATTTTGAGTTGGAAGCGATCATCCATGCATTGAATGTGTGGAAACACTATCTTCTTGGTAGGAGGTTTGTATTGATGAGTGATCACAGTGGATTGAGGTATCTATTTGACCAATCAAATCTGAATACCAGACAAGCTAGATGGTTGGCCATGATTAGTGAGTTTGACTTTGAGATCAAGTACATCAAAGGTAAGGAGAACATGATTGCAAATTCTCTTAGTTGGAGCATATTGGTGAATCATATAACAACTATGAGTTCCCATGGGACAGACTTACAACACCAGATCTTACAGGAAGGACAACATGATGGCAGGTACATGGAGCTTATGCATAGGTTACAACAGGTTACATGTGGTCAAGATGTGGAATATCACCTTACAATAGATGGTTTGGTCAGCTTTAGGGACAAGATATATGTACCAGACAACAATGAGCTCAAGAAGACTATCTTGTGAGAGTTTCATGCAGAACCGTATTTAGGTCACCGTGGATACCAAAAAACAATGAGAATAGCGAAGAAGTTTTATGATTGGTCAAATATGAAGAAGGACATGGCCGAGTTTGTGGCTAGATGTTTGGACTGTGAATAGGTGAAAGAAAAATGTAAGCATCCAGGTGGACTACTACAACTAATTCAGATTCCAAAGTGGAAGTGGGAGGTCATTTCCATGGATTTCATCATAGTTATGCCAAGGAAATCTATACAACATGATTCCATCATGGTTGTGGTGGACAAGTTAACAAAGGTAGCACACTTCATTCTAGTAAATTATATGTATTTAGCTAGTGATGTGACAGAAGTATTCATCAGAGATTTAGTGAGGCTGCATGGTGTTCCAAGGAAGATTGTGTCAGACTGGGATACTAAGTTCACTTCCAAGTTTTGGAAGGAGATGTTTATAGGTTTGGGAACATAGTTAGCCTTCAACACAGCCTATCATCCGCAAATAGATGGACATATAGAGAGAGTCAATAGGATATTGGAGGACATGTTGAGGATGTATGTGATGCATCAACAAAGTAGATGGGATGAGTACCTTTCATTGGTTCAGTTTGCTTATAATAATGGGTATCAGGAGTCTCTGAAGATGAGTCCATTTGAGGCACCATATGATAGGAGTTATAATACTCCCATTAGTTGGAGTGATCCAGTTAATAAGGTTTTTATTGGATCAGACATGTTGGTAGAGATGGAACAAGAGATGTAGGTAATCAAGAAGAATCTAAAGGCAATACATGACAGGAAAAAATATTATGCAGATCAGAACAAGTTGTTTAAGGAATTTCAGGTTGGGTGACAGGTGTATTTGCGTATCAAGTCCAAGAAGAGCTCCTTGAGGATTGGATCATGTGGCAAGATGACACCTTGATATTGTGGACCTTTCAAGATTCTTGAAAGAATTGGACCAGTATCCTATCAACTTGCACTGCCTCTGTCAGTGAAATTCCATGATTTTTTCCATGCGTCATTACTTAAAAAGTACGTTAAAGATGTCGATCATATGATTGACTGGTCTATATCGCTGGTGGAACCATATGGAAAATTCCAACCAGAGCCTCAGTGTATATTGTAGAGAATATACGCATGCTCAAGAACCAAGAATTTGAGCAAGTTAAAGTGTAGTGGAAGAACTTTGGGCCCAATGAAGCTACATGGGAGATGGCAGATCATATGCGAGTTATGTATCCTTCCCTATTAGCTGGTTGAGAGAATGTTTTTGGTATGTGTTTTGGTGTGATGGTTTTGGTATATGTACATATATATGGATGCAAACACCACCATGAGCTGTGTTATAAACCTCTAATAAGCGGTATGAGGTATTGTTATGGTTGTTATGTTCTTATGTGTCATGTTGGTTAGCTTAGCAGGTTGATCATTGTAAATATTGTATGGAGCTAAGTTATAAAGATCCACGGGCAATATGTTTTGCTTTCAACAATATTGTTGATTGTAGGTGTCATTGAATACTGAGGATGGTGTTCCCCGAAGGGGGAGGGTTCTGTAATAGCCCTAGTCAAAATTTTATGTAATAAAGTTAATAAAAGGAAAATTAATAACCAAGGTCATGGGATAAGTATTCCAAGCTGAATGTTGGGAAAAACATCCAAGTGTGGGTGTTCATTTGGTTTATTATGGCTAAGGAAATTGGAAAAGGCAATGACAAAGGCTTTGGAAAGGAAAAGTGGCATTAATTGACATTTAGTTATGAAAATAATGCAAATTAGGAGAAAAGGAAGGTGAAAGGTCACATGTTGCATGGGAGGAGGAAAATGAAGGAAAATAATGGAAAATTGAAGAAAATAGAGGCCTCATTAATAAAAATGTTTCCGAGGATTAGTTGGTATTTTTTCTTTTCTTTTATTTATTTATTTATTTATTTTTAATTTTTATTTATTTATTTATTTATTATTATTATTGTTTTTTATTTTTTTATTATTTTTTTATTTTTATTTTTATTTTTATTTTATTTATTTTTTTGCAGTTCAGTTTTGGATCTCCCTCTCTCATACTATTAGACACTTAGAGCATTCTTGGATCATTCTAGCATTGGATCAATGAAAGTAAAGGAAGGAAAAAGGAGGCAAAGGGAAGCAAATATCAATCAAGGAAGAGCGGGATCAAGCAACTACGTCAAGATTACTTGCAGGTATTGAATTACATGTGTGATTTCCTTGCTAGATGTGGCATGTATGGTACATGCATGTTTGTTCTTGGTTCTCTTGGTATCATTGACATGGGTTTTTCCAGGTGTGACAGTGTGATTCAGCCTTGCCTTTCCTTTTCCAGATAACCATGGTGTGGTGGATTGGGTTCTATTGTATTTGGTTGAGTTGGATTGCCAAATGGATTCAAAGTTGAGTGGGGTGGTCTCTATATTATTCACAAGGCCTAGGAATCCTAGGATGGGATACACGGTAAAGCTTGATTGTGAATACTTCGATTGAACCTAGGAATCCCTTGACCAGTGAATGACGGGATACATGGTAAGGATCAGTAGTGAAAACCCTTGCTTGGCCCAGGAATCCCTTGGCCGATAATGGTAGGATACAAAGTAAAGGCCAGAGTGTGGTGACCTCATATGCCTAGGAATCCCTCCATTGATTATGGTGGGATACACAGTAAAGACAAGAGGTTGAGACAAAAAAATTCGTCATGGTTTAGGTTGAGAGAACAGGAGGTATCCATGCTTGTTTAATGCTTAGTGATATGGTGGTGATTGTGGTAAATCCTGGTTCTATTGATGAGGGTTGAGGTGGTTTGGCCTCGGGAAGCCCTGGTTGGTTTTTTTGTGAGTCCCACATTCATGCTTGGAATATGGCACAAGCGTGATTCATTGAAAGAAATATTTGGTTCAACCTAATCTATGGTTGGGTGATTCGTGGTAGTCCCAAACCTGGTTGGCTTATACATTCATTAATAAGAGTTATTTCTCCTTGGTATTTCATGTGTAAATATACTGGTTCATATGTGATTCTTATGGCTATTATATCCTTCTTATCTCTGTTGGTTATGTGCTGGTTATGAGTATGTGTTATGATAGACTTGATGTATGGCTACCATCACGTTTTGATTAATAATTGAATGCACGATGAATATATGACCTAATAGATGAAAATGCAACTATTATGATAAGGCAACAAGGCTTCTTTACGAATCTTAGATAATTATGAGACCCCTATTCTCAGATTTGTTGTTATGACCTGTAGATTACATATTTGTGACATGTTTGATGAAATGCCTGTCATGGCTAGTAGGGGTCAGATAAAGTACTTTTACCAATGTTTGCATTAGTATCCTTATTCCATTTTTATTTATCATTTTTTAAAGTTTCATGAAGTTTTGGGCAGTGGCCTAAGTCCTAGCCTTGAAAAAGTGGCATTAAAATTTGGGGTTGTTGGCTTAGAACTAGCCGAAAAAGTCCATAGTTGCTGTGGGAGCAACTGGAAGACCTCAGTCACATGCATGGCTGTCATGGGAGTAACTAAGGGTCCAAATTAGTGAAATGCCAAGTTGCCTCAGGAATTGGTCACCTGGAAAGTTTGGTTGGCTCTTGAAGGCTCTGTATCATGTGTGGAAGGTAAAAATGGTTTTGGTTTTTCATTTCCACTTCCATAAATGTGCATGGTGATATGAATCACATCATAGTAGTCTCTCATCACATGTTTACCCCAATGGACTAGTTAACTTGGGTAAATGTGGGAGGGGGGTGTTACATATGTCTTGCTTTTAAGAGGTCAGTTAGAGTCGGGATTGCTTGGAGATGAGGGTAAATTCCATCAGATATTTTTGCCAATATTTCTCTCAGATAGAAACGCCAGTTTGGAATCATTTTATTGTGCTAAATTTTTTTGCTGCTACTCCATAATAAAAACCCTCACTACTGCATCGGTTTTGCCACATTGGGTTTTTCCGAGGGAAATTGTCCAAAAACAACGGTGTCAATTTTTATGTGTGTGTGCTAGAATTTCTCAGTTCCTATTTTTGTTTATGCAATATTTTATTTGTGAAGAAAATACAGTGTGAATATTTTGCTATTTTTCCGTTAGCAAAATAAATTTCATAATTAATTATCAGTTAGAAGGAATATTTCTGGTTGCTGCATTTCAAGGATTTCTCACACACATTGCCTCTTTAAGATGTTCAAAGGCCTTAGTTTCTTTTGGAGTCCAAGAAAATGCATCTTTCTTCAATAATGTTGTTAGAGGTGTTGTTGTTTTTCCATAATTTTCAATAAACTTGCGATAATACCCTATCAACCTAAGAAATCCTTGCAGACACCTTAAATTTGTGGGGATTTTCCATTCCTTGATGGTTTTAATTTTGTTAGGGTCTACCCTAACTCCCTTGCGAGATACAATATGACTCAAATATTCCACCTCCTATACCTCAAAGAAACATTTGGAGGTTTTTGTTAATTTGGCAGCTCAATGACAAATTTCAACCATGGGATGAGTTTCCTATTTTTGAGAGGACCAATTTTGACTATTGAAGTGCTCAATTTAGATAAGGGAAAGCACATTTTTGAATTAAAGCCCACATGTGCACATTGGATTAGGTTCGCCCTGAAGTAAATTTGACCCCCTTTAGAAGGCTATAAATAAAAGTGACCTCAACTTCATTTCGACGTCATCATTACGATCATTTATTCTTCTTTCTTTAGTTTGGTTCACACATGTATGAGATAGATCGTGGATAGTTCACTCACACAAGTCTGGTATTGTAGGTTGCAAAGCTTGCACATGTCTAGGGTTTTTGGTTTCCGACCGTAGGCATGACATAAGCATATTTCGGTCATAACCACAAGATCACAGGCTCATGCATGCAGTTGGATGGTTCAAGTTGCACACACATCACTCCTTGGATGTGGTTGGGGCTTAGGGTTTGCTTTTTCAGTTGACCGCAAATTTCACTCATTGACTGCAGGGATTGGCAGTTGACCGCAGACAATGACAGTTTATCTCAGGCTTTTGAATTAGGGTTTTGATTATTGGCATTTTTAGGTTCATCAAATGATATTGTTTAGTTGATTTTGCTCGATAGTTGTATGGATGAAGATATGGATCATTATACTCTCTCTTACTGAATCATTCAATGACAATTTAATAAGAAGAAGAATTTGAAAGGGTTTTCCCCATAGAGGGTTTTTCCCTGGTCTTCAACCAATCTTGGTGTCTCTATGCGTGAATTATTTTCTTCTATTGTTCCTTTATGTTCCACTACATTGATGATGATGTTGTTCTTTCTATATAGTTGCATATGATGCCGAATAATGTTGTAAATCTGAATAATGATATGATGCTGCTAGGGTGAATGTAATATGAAAATGATGAAATGTGATTATCAAATAAAATAAAATTATAGCCGTAATAAAAATTAACATGGTATCATAGCTGGGTTGAAGAAAACTCATTGAAGATCAACCCTATAAAGACACCTTTGATGGAAGCATGAGAAGATTGAGGAGACCTAAAAGAATTCTAGGGTTTGAAGGAAACTCTAAGAAATTTGGTTATTAGGGTTTGATGGATATTATGAGTTTAAGGTTTGGAAGAAACCCTGGTTTATGGCAAAGATTTAAGATACACAATATGGAAACCCTAGCATGATCAATGTGAAGGTGTTCAAGCACTTGCATCAAATTTGATGAAGCCCTGTATGAGATAGTCTCTAATAGATGTGCTCGCTGATGAAGTTGGTGAATATATTGAAGGAAACAATATTATATGGTCAATGGAGACCCATGAATCTTGAAGGCTGGTTCAAGGGGGAGTTCATTTCCTCTCTTTTAAAGATAAGTAGCTTTTATATTTATGTTATCTCCTTGTAATCCTTTTCTTGTTTGAGTTTGTTGTTTTGATTATTACTTATAGTTCCTGCATGTATATGTAAGTATTTGGATACTTCTAACCTATTGATGAGATGTGATAAGTGGATCATTCTGAGGATCATTTGAGATGTAGGAAAAGATGGCTAGTGCAGGAAGAGAAGAGCTACAATTATCCATGATAAAGAATTTGCAAAGTGCTCTTTCTACCAATGTCAAATAAGAAGATGTGCATGTATATGAATACTACAAGGTACGATGGAAATATCACCTTCATGAATGACTCATATTACATATGAAAGTAAGTTTGATTCATGGTTTTTATGATGAGATGGTGCACTTAATATTGGACAAATAACTTACATTCTATTAAGTCATGGCAAAACTACATACACATATTGATGTTTGATATATTAGTGCTCTTGATATTTGGCAAGCATATTTCAGTTTAGAGATGATGGATTTATTGATCCCATAAATAAGGGTAGCACATTAGTTATTATATATGGTATATTGATATTATTGATAGTGTTTGTGAATAACATGATGACCATGATGATAGAAGCGTAACAATACGATTGTTTCTTAAAGATCCCCTTGTTGACCTTGGCTTAGTAATTTTGACAATGTAGTAAATCCGGATGCCTTGAATTGATAGACTAAGCTATGTAATTAATATTGTGGTCATGATATTTGATGATACACCTGTTAGCTATCCTAATCATATGACTCTAACACTTGATGAAAGTTTTATGTCATGCTCATAAGTGATGATGAAGTAGCTAGTGCTAACAAGTTATGGCCATGATGGATATATGTTTTGGAACATGATATAGTTTGATTTCATGATCTAATAGTTCCGTTGATGCATGATAGTATTATGATAGACAAGTTGATAATGATGAAGTATAAAGTGGCTACTCATTAAGAGGAAGACTCTTCATAAGATCCCTACACCTATTATCATTTGCATTAAATATTCCTTATTGTTGAAGTTTTTTGACATAAAGATAATTTTTTCTGATGATTTTTTATCTGTGCAAGTTCTAGTCTTAGAAGAGAGGGTCTCTCTTAGTCTAAGTCCCAACCATAAGGAAGCTATAACACCCTCCTCCCAAATTTACCCAAGCTAACCAACTCATCAGGGTAAAAATGTGATGTAGATTTACTATGATATGATTCAACTCCCCATGTATAGTTAAGGATGCAGAACCAACAAGGCAAGACCAATCTAACCTTCCTCAGGAGTTTCAGAACCTTCAGGATCCAACGAACCCCTCTAGGTGTACAGCCCCTAAAACAACTTGATTTTTTGCTGAACTAGATCCCCATTCACTCCCATGAAAATCCTTCTTTGTGACTGGGACCCTCCAGTCACTCCCACAAAAAGACTTCCATGTGACTATGGCCTTTTTTAGGCATTTCTGTGACAACGACCCTAGATTCTAAGCCACTTTTTAAGGGCTAGGACTCAGACGTCTGCCAATAACTTCATGAAACTATTGGATATGATAAATAACAATGAAATAAGGCTACTAATTCAAACACTTGAACAAGGACATGAGTAGACCCCTACCAGCCATGACAAACATTCCGTCAAGCATATCATAAAAATGTAATGTACAAGTCATATAAACACATCTGAACATAGGTACCTCATACTCATCTGAGATTCGTCAAGAAGGTCAGATGCCCTCTCACAATAATTGCATTATCTTCTATTAGGTCATACATTCATTGACAATTCATTTACTAATCAAAACATGATGAGATCCATAACCAAAGTCTGCCATAAACCATGCTTATAATTAGCATATAACCAACATATTAACAAAGATAGAACAACCATTAAAATCACATAATAACAATTACATTTACACGTAAAACACAAGAGGAAAATAGATATTATTAACATATGCAAAATCCAACCAAGTCACTGACTTCCACATACCACCCGACCATAGATTGGGTTGAACCAAATCTTTCATTCAACCAATCACCCCAGTTCCATATTCCAGGTATAAATGTGGTAGTCACAAAAAGCCAAACAGGGCTTCCTTAGGATTTACCATATACCCCGGCAATACTGGTCAAGGATTCCTAGGCCTGAAACCCTCATCTATACAACCAAGCTTTATCGTAATCCCACCAAGGGATTCCTAGGCCCAAACAAAAAAAATACACTATAGGGCTTTGCCGCAATCCCACCAGATACCGGTCCAGGGATCATTGTAGGGGGTTGTTGAAAAGTAAGACATACTGCACATAAAGCTTTATAACTTAGCTCGATGCAATATTTATAATGATCAACCTGCTAAAAATAAAACTAACATGACAACATAACAACATGACATCCATATCGCTTAATGGAGATTTATAACACAAATAATTGTGGTAGTTACATCTATATACATATATACATATACCAAAACTGCTTTGCCTCAACAAAAAAACAAGGAAAGCTACATAGCTCACATCTGATCAGTCATCTCCCATGTAGCTTCATCGGGCCCAAAGTGCTTCCATTGCACTTTAACTTGCTCTATTGTCAGTTCCAGAGCATAAGCATCTTTCTCTGCAAGATACACTGAGGTTCTAGCTGGAATCTCCTTCTGGATCCACATGTAATACAAACTAATCAATAACATGATCAACATCCTTTACATATCTTTTAAGCAATGAAACGTGGAAAACATCATGGACTTTCACTATCGGAGGTAGTGCAAGTCTATAGGCCACTGGTCCAATTCTCTCAAGGATCTCAAAAGGCCCATAATACCGAGGTTCTAACTTCACACATGACCTGATCCTCAAGGATCTCTTCTTGGGCTTTATGCACAAGTACACATGCTCTTGAACTTGAAACTCCTTAAACAACCTATGCTAATTTGAATAACTTTTCTACCTATCCTGCTTGTGTTTCCTTTAAAGTCTTCATGATAACCTGCATTTCCTATTCCAACTCTTCCAACATGTCTGGCCTTATCAACACCTTGTTCACTGGATCAGTCCAACTAATAAGAGTATTACAACACCACCCATACAGTGCCCCAAATAGAGTCATCCTCATTGACTCCTAATACCCATTGTTGTAAGAAAACTCAACTAGTGGAAGATACTCTTCCCACTTCCGCTGCTGATGCATCACATACATCCTCAACGTGTCCTCCAAAATCTTGTTAAGCCTCTCTTTATGTCCATCTATCTGCGGATGATAAATTGTGCTGAAGGCCAACTTTGTACCCAAACTTTAAAATAACTCTTTCCAGAATCCAAAAGTGAACTTAAAAATTTTGTCCAACACAATATTCTTCGGATCACCATGCAAACTCACCACATCTTTGATGAAGACCCGTGCTACATCACTAGCCGAATAAGTAGAATTCACTGGAATTAAGTGTGCTACATTTGTCAACCTGTCCACCACGACCATGATGGAATCCTGCTGTTTATATTTCCTCGAAAACCCCATAATGAAGTCCATGGAAATGACCTACCATTTCCACTCTGGAATCAAAATCAGCTGTAGTAATCCATCTAGATGCTTACACTCTGCTTTTACATGTTGAAAATCCAAGCATCTAGCCACAAACTCTGCCACGTCCTTCTTCAGATTCCACCAACAATAGAAATTATTCATTGCTATCAATGTCTTCTGATATTTGATCTGATAATCACCCTATGAGTGCCATCAACTAAAGGTTTGTTAAATAAAAGGTATTACAGACTCATGTGTTGGTGTGTGTTCTGTGTTATTTAAGCAACGGATCGATTAGATTGCCAATACACAGAAGTTTAAAGGGAAAGATAGCAGAGAAATACAGTAAGCAACATAAGACACAAGCAATTTTTAATAAGGAGTTCACCCTATGCTCCAAGGCTACGTCTCCGGTCCAGCTTCAGTGGCGGCCTTATTTTATTGTATCTTACAGCAGAGAAATTACAATACAGGGACTCAAAATGAGTTCTCCTGAAGCAGATTTTGCTTGGTAGGGTGGTTCTTGGGTTCCCCAAGCCACTCAGAGTTCACAGACTCTTTTTCTTCCTACTAGCTCTGTGACCCTTGGTCTACTGTGGAAAGAGCCAAATGTGATGCTCAGTCCAGACATATTCCTTTATGGGAAGGCTTGTATCTTCAAGCTCTCTGGTGCTCGATGCTGCCTGTGGTCAGCTCGGCCCTCTGTCTCCTCTGCTTGGCTTTACTATTCTCTGTGTTCAGTCCTCCTCTCAGGGTTCACCGTTCACTGTCTCTCTCGGTCGGTCGGACTCCTCTCAAATCCCCTATACCCATTCAACTATCTTCATTCATGGCTTTAACCATTCGATCCCTATGCTTGTTCGGTTCCTCTCCCGCTGCGTTGATTCACCTTCCACAACTGTGCTTGGAGTTCCCTGTTCGGCGTCAGCATGAATGCTCAGGTAGTGCCACGTGTCCCCATCTAACTGGTGCCAACATGCTTCGTCGGCTTGTTTCTTCGGTTATGTCATGGATACATTCTTCTCCATCGTGGCAGTCAAACAGATTCCAAATCCTTTTAAATCACAACTTATTTCCTTGTCGGTTCCACTTCTTTCTATCCGACGCAATCTCAGTCGTTCGATCTGAGCTCCTCCAGATCCAACATCATACGCACGTCAAGCGCGGTTGACTTGCTCGACCGTTAGTGCGACGATCACAACGGTTTTTCTCTCATCTCTGCTGCCACGCGTCGATCGCTGAGTGGGATCGCTCCACTCCTGTCCAAAACCTCTTACCATTCAAGGGCACCCTAATCGATATCGTCGGTTTTCCAGAGCGTGGGTCCCGCCTTTGTCCTTTAGCACTTTTTCTTTTCCGCCTGTGATTCTCCGGTTGCTAACGTGACTGAGTGCTTGAGGCTCTTCCATTTTAGCCCTGTTCGCTAAATCGCCTTCTTTTCCCGATCTGGGGCTCCCAGGGGCTGTTTTGACCTCCTACGCAGTCTCCATGGGCCTCGGTCAGTGCGCTTTGACCGAGGTCCTCGTCGTTCTACACCGGCTACCATGGCCACTAGTTCAGGGTGTTTTGATGTTGTTTTGGATTTCTGTAAAGACTTGTTTAACTCAACACAGCCAAAGTTCTTGATAGTCTTTTGTGGATTCGATTCAGATCACGACCTCCCTACTGAAAAAGATTTTGGACCACCAAAGGTTGGTTTTCTTCAAGCATCGAATAAGTGAGGAAACTGTTGTCTCACTTGTCCAATATCAATCCACTTCGCATTGCTCGGTTTTGAACCTTTAAGCCCAATCCTGAGGTATTCCACATGTCCACTGCACGTTGTCCTTACCTTCCTATCTAGCACTGTGTCTTCCTGTAACTCATTAAGGTATTCAGGTAGCAGGTCATCAACAAAAGGCAATTGACTTTGCTCGTCAGGGTCCTCAATCATTGAAGGTTCAAACAACCTCAAGCAATCTGCCTTCACGACTAAGTAGATGTGCATGTAAGCTGGCAGATCAAGGCGAAAAGCATTCTCACCAATCTTCTCAAGTATCCTAAAGGGTCCATACCTAATAGGTTTCGACTTTTTACCTTCACCTTTCATTCTATCCTTGCTAATATACAGCTAGACTTGGTCTCCAACTTGAAAACTATGTTCCATCCGATGCTTATCATGCCTAGCCTTGTACTTGGCCTGGCTCTTTTCCAGCTGTTCCTGTACTGCCTGGTGGATCTCCTGGATCTGTTCAATGAACCTATTTGCCTTGTCCACATCATTGTGTCTATCAACCATGGTATCTTTACCAAAGACAAAATCCAAAGGAGACCTTGGTATGAAACCAAAATGGGTCTCAAAAGGAGATCTCTGTGTAGAAGAGTGTTTGGCTCTATTGTAAGCATGCTGCACATAGCACAAGTGCTCATCCCAAAGCTTAGGATGTTTGCTGCAATATCCTCTCAGTAGCTGGATCACCGTCCTGTTAACTACTTCTGTTTGGCCATCTGTTTGTGGATGAAAAGCTGTGCTTTTCTTCAACTTGGTGTCCATTAGTTCCCACGGACTTGACCAAAACTTCCCCACAAATCGGGTGTCTCGATCAGATACAATAGAAGTGGGTAATCCAAAATGAACCCATACATGTTCAAAGAATAACTTTGCAGTTTGTTCAGCTGTCATCTGTTTACTACATGGTATCAAAATACACATTTTTCTGAACCTATCCAAAACAACATATATATAATCATGACCTTTCCTAGATTTAGGCAGTGCTCCAACAAAATCCATGGAAATTCTTTCCGAAGGGTGAGAAGGTACTGGCAAGGGAGTGTACAAGCCTAGTTTTCTATTGTTGGGCTTGCTTTTAGCACACATAGCACATCCCTTTACATATCTAGAAACTGTCTCACTCATCTTCGGCCAATAGCAGAACCTTTGTAGCTGTGCAACTGTTTTACTTACCCCAAAGTTACCTGATATCAGAGAAGTGTGGGCTTCCCTAATTATCTTTTCTCTCTCAGCTTGTGGAATGCAGAGTTTCCCACAATGATATAAGAGTCGGCCCTTCACATGATAGTCCAATTCTTCTACTCTTTTGCCTTGACTCAAAGTTGCATATACACCTTTAAAGTCCATAATCCTAGCATACTGTTATATGTGCTTTCATGCAGCACAGAATTATGCTAAGTAATGTAGACGCATTATAATGGTTTAGATACATGTCTGCATCTTGTTAGTAGCCCTTTTTATATCTAATGACTAAATGAAAACTGTTGTAGAAACCCCATCCATCTGTAATGTCTTGATTGCTGCAATTTAGTTTGAGAGTGTAGGTATTGAAGTGGCTGATGATCAGTATGTATTATTGTTTCTTTGCCCATTAAATAATGTTTCCACTTTTTCACACTCTGAACTAATGCATACAATTCTTTATCATATGTAGGATAGTTAACTACTGCCGGATTAAAATTCTCAGAATGATAACATATGGGTTTACCGTGTTGTGTCAACACTGCTCCCATGGCATAGTCACTGGCATCAGTTTGGATCTCAAATGGTCTTTGTAGATCTGGCAGTGCTAGTACAGGTGTTGTACTAATCTTTTATTTTAAGGTGTCGAAGGCGTTCTGCTGTTTGCCTCCCCACTGAAACACCTTGTTCAATCCTGTCAAAGCATGCAAGGGGGCTGCAATTAAGGAAAAATTTGAAATGAACTCCCTCCAATATTGTGCTGCTCCTAAGAAGCTTCTCACTTCTGTAGCAGACTTGGGTTTAGGCCAGTTCATGATGACTGCCACTTTAGAGGGATCTATTTTCAATTCACCTCCCCCTACTATATGACCCAAATAA
>APFE031208483.1:24177-69440 GCA_000404065.3 Pinus taeda
CTCATGTTCTTCATCAATAACAGATTGAGTAGAATTACTAGTAGATGCTTCAGAATTCTTACCTTTTATACCTGTGGCTACAACGATTGTTTCATCTCCCGAGTCTGACCCCAAATCTCTCTGAATAGCTGCAACAATCTTCTTCTTCTTGCCCTCAGACTTCTTAGGTCTTAGCTCCAGATGCAGAATCCAACAATGCTCATCATCATGCCCCTCCTTTTTACAGTGAGTGCATGAAGCTTTGCCTTGCTATGGAGTGTTAGCCTTCCTTTCTTTCCACTTCTGCTTTCTTTTCTCCTTGCTCTTGCTTACAGTGGGTTGGGATGGTCCCCCAACTTCTGGATGTCCATTCTTTCCTCTAGCTTCTAGATGAGTAGCTTGTACAAATACCTCATCTATACTAGTGGGATTAAACATGAGGATGGTATGCCTCATGTAGCTGTGTAGACCACCAATGTACTTCAAAAGAGTTTCTGGTGAGTCTAATGAGATGCCCAACATCAATGCTCTCTTTGTAAATTCTTGAGTATACCCTTGCACACTTTTCCCTTTCAACTGCCGAAGAGTTTGCCAACTCATCATGGGTTGTTGCATGTAGGCCAATGGATGGAACTGCTTCTTGATTACAGAAACAAATTCACTCCAGACAGAGATGGTCTTACCATGCCTCTTCATATCAGCTTGGGTTTTGCCTTTCCACCAAATCAAGGCAGTGCCTCCTAGGTGTAGGCTTGCCAGCTGAATCTTACTCTTGTATGAGTCTATGTTATGTACTCTGCAATACACATCAATTTTTCTAATCCAATTGTCCAACTTTTCAACATTTAGCTCTGTATCATATATAGGCAAATCAAATTTTACATCTAGTTCAATCAAGGATGCTTTCTTATTATGCACAGGGCTACTAGGAGGTGTAGGAAAGCTCTCTTCTTTCCCCTTTCCTTTGGAGTGGTCACAGGAATGAGACTCATCTTCTTATTTTTCTTGTTTAGAGCCTAATGAATCCTCATCCTTATGCTTTCTAAAGTCCCTATACATTTCTTCTACCATAGACTTTATAGCTAGAAAACTTTCTATGAATTGAGGGTCTGGCCCCATGGAACCTTCTTCTGACATTGTCTTCCGCGAATAGACTCTCCCACTTTCAGGGTTAGTTTCCACCAACTATCATTCTCCTAATTTGAGCTTTGATCTAGTGAGCATTCACAGCTAACCCAACACAAGCTTGTCTAACCTTACAGCCTAAAGCTCTGATAGCACTTGATTTGATAATCACCCTATGAGTGCCATAAGATGAAGATTTGTTAAACAAAAGGTATTACAGACTCATGTGCTGGTGTGTGTTCTGTGTTATTTAAGCAACGGATTGATCAGATTGCAAATACACAGAAGTTTAAAGGGAAAGACAACAGAGAAATACAGTAAGCAACATAAGCCACAAACAGTTTTTAATAAGGAGTTCACCCTATGCTCCAGGGCTACGTCTCCGGTCCAGCTTCAGTGGTGGCCTTATTTTATTGTATCTTATAGCAGAGAAATTACAATACAGGGACTCAAAATGAGTTCTCCTGAAGCAGATTTTGCTTGGCAGGGTGGTTCTTGGGTTCCCCAAGCCACTTAGAGTTCACAAACTCTTTTTCTTCCTAGCAGATCTGTGACCCTTGGTCTACTTTGGAAAGAGCCAAATGTGATGCTCAATCCGAATAGATTCCTCTATGGGAAGGCTTGAATCTTCAAGCTCTCTGTTGCTCGATGATGCCTGTGGTCAGCTCTGCCCTCTGTCTCCTCTGCTTGGCTTTACTGTTCTTTGTGTTCAGTCCTCCTCTCAGGGTTCACCATTCACTGTCTCTCTCGGTCGCTCGGACTCCTCTCAAATCCCCTCTACCCATTCGACTATCTTCATTCATGGCTTTAACCATTCGATCCTTATGCCTGTTCGGTTCCTCTCCCGCCTGCGTCGATTCACCTTCCGCAACTGTGCTTGGAGTTCCCTGTTCGGTGTCAGCATGAATGCTCAGGTAGTGCCACGTGTCCCCATCTAACTGGTGCCAGCATGCTTCGTCGACTCGTTTCTTCGGTTATGTCATGGATATGTTCTTCTCCACTGTGGCGGTCAAACGGATTCCAAATCCTTTTAAATCGTAGCTTATTTCCTTGTCGATTCCACTTCTTTCTAGTAGGCACAATCTCAATCGTTCGATCTGGGCTCCTCCAGATCCAACGTCATACGCATGTCAAGCACGGTTGACTTGCTCGACCGTTAGCACGCGATCACGACGATTTTTCTCTCATCTCCGCTGCCACGCGTCGATCACTGAGTGGGATCGCTCCGCTCCTGTCCAAAACGTCTTACCGTTCAAGGGCACCCCGATCGATAGCGCCGGTTTTCCAGAGCGCGGGTCCCACCTTTGTCCTTTAGCGCTTTTTCTTTTCTTCCCACGGTTCTCCGGCTACCAAGGTGACCGAGTGCTTGAGGCTCTTCCATTTTAGCCCTGTTCGCCTAGCGATGCACTAATCGCGCATCAAAATCACCTCCTTTTCCCTATCCGGGGCTCCCAGGGGCTGTTTTGACCTCTCGCGCAGTCTCCATGGGCCTCGGTCAGTGTGCTTTGACCGAGGTCCTCCTCGTTTCGCGCCGGCTGCCATGGCCACTAGTTCATGGTGTTTTTGATGTTGTTTTGGATTTCATTAAAGATTTCTTTAACTCGATATAGCCAAAGTTCTTGACAGTCTTTTGTGGATTCGATTCGGATCAATATCCTAGGTGACTTGAATACGAATTGACATGAAATTCCCTCGAGATAAGCTTATTTAGCTTAGTGTTGTCCAACACATAGATCCCATCCCTAAATTTGATCGAACCATCTGTTGTATGATGATAGTCCACACCTTATTCACCTGTACCCTGTTGTAACCTTTGCCTAAGACCCATGTACATGTCATCTTGTTGTCCTTCCTATAAGATTCGATCTTGTAGATATGTCCCATATGAACTCATAGATGCAATGTGATTTACCTGCATTCTTCTGCTAAGAGCATCTGCAACCCTGTTTTCCTTTCCCTTAATGTACCTAATCTCGAAATCAAACTCACTAATTGTTGCCAACCATCTAGCTTGCCTAACATTCAGATTCGATTGGTCAAACAAATATCTCAATCCATTGTGATAACTCATCATTACAAATCTCTTGCCAAGAAGATAGTGCCTCCACATCTTCAATGCATGGATTGTTGGGTGTGTATTATATTATTTCCATGACTAGTCTCACGCGTGAGGGGGTGTGATAGCCCCCCCTGTCGGGGGGTTTCACGGGGGCGGTAGCCCCCTTGAATGGGGTTCAGGGCAGCGCTGCGGGAATTTTCTTTTGGACCCTAGATTAGGTGGGCGGACATACTGTGGTTTTGTGCATGGGTTTTGCACATGATTTTGGGCATGACGTTTTTCTACCCATGGTATTTTGTAGATCCTGTCAAGGGAAATACAATTTTGCTATAATCCAGGGTTAATGGATTGGGGTTTATGAATGATTCCGCATGTATATATATGTATTGTAACATTGAAAGAAACACAATGAAAAATCAATCTGGTAGCCCCAATTTTGGGATCAAGGGGAATTTTTTTGTGTATATATGTTTTATGTTCTCACCATTGTTTATTTTCTATTTTTTAGAATTTGTATGCAAGTAATTGTACAAGGTTAAAACCTACATTTGGCATTAGAGTTGTTTCGACATCAAGGGAACACCTTTGCTACTGATGGGTTTTTCTCAAGCCTGTGGTAGACCTTGTTCAGTGGGAGATCTACGGGATCTATTCTTGTGGTGAAAAAAGATCGAAAGTAGTGGAAAGATAGAGATCGAGAAATTTAATGGTTAGAGTTTTGAGTTTTGTAAAATAAATATGGAGGATCTATTGGTGGATAAAGATAAGTGGATCACGGTAAATCTGGGTACTAAACCAATAATAATATCAGTAGCAAACTGGGAGAAGTTGGATCAGAAGGAAAAGAGCACAATACGGTTATGTATCTCTGATTCAGTATTGTTGAATGTATCAGGGGAAGCTACAACGTAGATTTGTGGGTCAAGTTAGGGACTTTGTACCAGTCTAAGTCTCTAGTGAACAAATTGTTCTTGCATCAAAAAATCTATAACATGAGGATGAAGGATGGAGACTCGGTGGCAGAGCATCTGAACACCTTTAATACAGTCGTAGGCCAATTTTTCTCTATTGATATTAAAATTTCAAATGAAGATAAGTGTGTCAGTTTGTTGTGTTCTCTACCAAATTCGTGGGATAGTCTAGTTGTTGCAATAGGTAGCAATACAACTACCTTGAAGTTTGATGAAATAATCTCATCCTTGTTGTCATAGGAGATGTGATGGAAAAATATGGAGAGCTAGAATGGAGATGCCTTGTCTTTATGAGGACGGTCTCATAATAAAAACAAAAATAAGTCCTCGAGTGGGAGATATAAATATAGAGGGAGATTTAAATCTATGGGAAAACCTGTAAAGGTGAGCTGGAAATGCGGAAAGGAAGGGCACTTCAAAAAGGATTATAGATCTAAAGCTCCTAAGAAAGGAAATGGATCTGATGATGCTCCTTCTGTAGAGGTGAAAACCAGCTTATATGAAGGTTGGGATGTGTACTTGGCTTCTTCTTAAAGTGCACATGTAGATCATGAGGGATGGTTGATTGACTCAGGTTCTATGAGTATGAGAAATGTGATGGTGGTGATGTCTTCTTAGGGGATGATAGGAAGGCTGGAATCATTGGATGCGGAAAAGTCAAGCTTAAGTTGCAAGGTGGAAGGATTAGAAAACTTCTAGGTGTTCTTCATATTGCCGCATTGGAAAGAAATTTGATTTCTATGAGTTAGATGGATGATGCAGGTGTAAAAATGGTGTTCGAGAAATATACCTATAAAATGGTTCGGGGAGCACTGGTATTGATGCTGGGAGTTTGTATTGGAAGTATGTACAAGATTCCGGGTAGTAGTGTTATTAATAGGCGCAAAAATTATGTGGTTCTTGAAAGTGGAGCAGAAAATCTAGTAGTCTCTGGATAAAATACCATATTATGGCATCAAAGTCTTGAACATATTGGAGAGAAGGGCCTTCGAATACTTTATGGTAATGGTATGGTAGAAGGTATGTCTAATTTTTCGTTGGATTTTGATTTCTATGAACATTGTGTATATGGGAAGCAAAATCGGGTGAGTTTCCCCTCTTTTGCTACGAGGGCGAAGGGTATATTAGAGCTTGTGCATCGTGATGTGTTCAGACCTGTGTCACTTCTATCATTGGGTAAGTCTGTGTACTATGTATCATTTATATATGACTTCTCAAGGATAACATGGATATATTTACTCATGAAGAAATTTGAAGTCTTTGACAGGTTTAAAGAATTTAAGGCTTTGGTGGAAAACTAGACAGAGAAGAAGATAAAGGTGTTGAGGACAGATAATGGTGGAGAGTTCTGCAAGAAGGAATTCAAAGAGTTTTGTAAGAAGTGTGGTATAGAAAGGAAAAAAAATACTCCATACACACTTCAACAAAACAAAGTTGCAGAAAGAATGAACATGACACTGATGGAAAAGACAAGAAGCATGCTCAGTGGTGCCGAGTTAGGACAAGAATTCTGGGTAGAGGTGATGGAGACCGCATGTTACCTAGTTAATAGATCACCTTCATCAGCGTTGGAGGATAAGAATCCACATGAGGTATGGATTGGTAAGAAACCATATCTTTCACATCTGAGGGGATTTGGTTGTGATGCATATGTACATGTTCCAAAGGAGAAAAGAACCAAGTTGGATTTTAAATCTAAAAGGTGCATCCTTATTGGGTATAAGGATGGTTTAAAAGTTTATAATACTTGGAACCAAGAAAAAGGGAAGGATGTGTATAGATGAGATGTGGTGTTTAGAGAGGTGAAAGTTGTTATTAGACATGAAGTCCTACCAAAGGAACCTGAGAAGATAGAGTTTGAACTAACGAATGAAGAATCAGACTCTACAATAGAACAAGAATCAGAAGATGAAGAGCCACAGACTCTAGTTGTGAGAAGATTAGTTCGAAAAAGAAGGCAGCCATAAAGGTATAATATATCTACTTTCTATTCAAATTTTACTTTATCTATTACTGATGATGATCCCAGAACAGTCATGGAGGAAGTAGATCCAGAGGATGGAAAACTTTAGAAAGAGGCCATGGTTGATTTAATGACATCTTTAGACAAGAATGAGGCTTGGGATTTGGTGGAGTTTCCGGCTAGAAGGAAACCCATTGGAAGAAAATAGGTGTTTAAGAAGAAGATGAATGCATAAGGAAAGGTGGAGAAATACAAATCTTGGTTGGTAGCAAAAGGTTATTCCCAGGTGTTGGGAATTGATTTTGGTGATATTTTTTCTACAGTTGCCAAGGTAGCTTCTATTAGATTACTTTTATCTATTGCTGCTGCTTTTGATTTTGAGGTAGAACAGATGGATGTGAAGACAATATTTCTTCAAGGGGATCTAGAAGAAGAGATCTACATGAAGCAACCTAAAGGCTTTGCGGTGAAGGGAAAGAAAGAACTGGTGTGTAGGTTAAAAAAGCCTCTGTATGGGTTAAAACAGTCACAAAGGATGTGGTATCGGAAATTTGATACATATATATGGGGACTTGGGATCACCCGAAGAAAATAAGATTATTGTGTGTATTTTAAATTGATTGGTGACCGTGTCATTTATTTGGTCTTGTATGTGGATCATGTTTTGTTGATTGGAAATGACAAAAATATTATCGATGATTTGAAGACCCAATTGTCCTTCAAATTCAACATGAAGGATATTGGTGTTGCAAACTATATTTTGGGCATGTAAATGAAACAAGATTGGGCAAATTGGAAGCTCTGGTTAAACGAGAGGAAGTGTGTCGATACAATACTACAGAGATTTAATATGCAGGATAGTAAATTAGTGAAGGTTCCTATTCTTGTAGGTGTAAAGTTATCTGCTGAACAGTGTGCCAAGACAAAAGAAGAAGAAGAGGACATGTCCAGTTTTCCATATGTAGGTGCTTTCGGTAGCCTAATGTATGCAATGGTTTGTACTAAACTAGACATTTCGCATGTAGTGAGAGTATTGAGCATGTTTATGTCACAACCAGGGAAGGAGCATTGGATAATAGTAAAGCGAGTTTTAGGTATTTTCATGGCACTACTAATTATGGTTTGCGCTACCAAGGAAGACCAAGATTGGATAGAGTTTTGGAAACAATGGCTTTGTTCCTGCAGGATGGGTTGGAGATCTGGATCAAAGAAGATATACAAGTGGGTATGTGTTTAACCTATTTGGATGTGCAGTTTGTTGGATGAGCAAGAGACAGTCTGTAGTGGCACTTTCAACTACAGAGGAAGAATACTTGGCAACCACTCATGCAAACAAGTATTTTGGTTGCAGAGATTGTGTTCAAGTATGGGGTTAGTACAACGAGGTATAAGGGTAGATTGTGACAGCCAAAGTGAAATATTCTTGGTAAAGAACCCTTCTTATCATTCAAAGACAAAGCACATTGATGTTCAATATCACTTTGTGTGGAATATGGTTGAGGACAAAAAGGTGTTGCTGGTAAAGGTGGATAATTTGAAGAATGCTGCAGATGCATGATGAAGTCTGTGAAAACTAAGAAGTTTTCTTGGTGTAGAGAAACAATGGGTGTTGCAATTTTGGACCAATGACTAATCTCTTCTGTGACCCCTTGTGTGGAAAAGAAAACAAGAAGTGGGAGAATGTTATGTGTGTGTTATATTATTTCCACGACTAGTCACACACACGGGGGGGAGGGGGGTCATATTGGGGGTGAAAGCCCACTTGTTCATTGTGGCAGGTGAAATAGGGGAGGGCACAGGCCCCCCTATTGGGAGGTTTCAGTGGGGCGGTAGCCCCCCTGTATGGGGTCCGGGGCAATGCCCCAAGAATTGTTTTTGGGAAACTATTTTAGGTGGGCAAAACTACTATGGTTTTATGCATGGGTTTTGCACATGATTTTGGGCATGATGGTTTTCTGCCTATGGTATTTTATAGATCCGGTTAAGGGAACTACAATTATGTTCTAATCTAGGGTTAATGGATTGGAGTTTATGAATGCTTCAACATGTATATATATGTATTGTAACATTGAAAGGAACATAATGAAAAATAAATATAGTAATATCGTTTTTGGGATCTAGGGTTAAATATTTATGTTTTATGTTTTATGTTCTTGCCATTGTTTACATTCTATTTTTTAGAATTCGTATGCAGGTAATTTCTGTATGCAGTTAAAACCTACATGGATGACTACTACCAATTCAAGATCATGTGAAACATAATTATGCTCATGCTCATTCAATTTCCTTAATTCATAGCACACTAATTGTCCTTCCTGTATAAGGACTCCACCAAGTCCTCTTTTACAAACATCTGTACACACCAAGAACTGTTTATCCAAATCTGCAATCTTAAGAATTGGAGCATTTGTCAACAACTACTTCAACTACTCAAAATTGGCTACACATTCCTTTGTCAATTCAGATTTCTTACGTTTTCTTTGCAATGATGTAATAGGATATGTAATTCATGATAATTTCTTGATGAACCTCCTATAGTAACGCACTAACCCCATAAATGACCTTACCTCATCCATATTCCTAGGAGTTTCCCATTCCATGATAAATCTTATCTTTTCTGGATCCACTGCTATGCCTTGCTTGGAAACAACATGCCCCAAGTAATGTACCTTTGTTTGAAAGAATTTCATTTTCTAAGCTTGGCATACAAATAGTGTTCTCTTAGAAATCTCAACACTACTACTCAATGTTCGACATGTTCTTCCTCATTCTTAGAATATATCATTATATCATCAATGAACACAATAACAAACTTGTCCAGACAAGGACGCAACAAACTATTCATCAAGAACATAAAAGTAGATGGAGAATTCGTCAAACCAAATGGAATTAAAACAAACTCATAATTCCCATACCTAGTTCTGAAATAAGTCTTGTAAATATCCTCTTCTTTGATGCGTACCTGATGATATCTTGATATTAGATAAATTTGTGAGAACACTGTTGTTCCCTTCAACTTATCAAAAAAGGCGTCAACAACGAAAACCTGCTCTTGATGGTTACCCTGTTCAATTGCTTATAATCAACGCATAACCTAAGAGTACCATCCTTCTTCTTCACAAAAAACATGGAAAAATTTATTGGCTAATATTCACAGGTGGGCTAGTTGTCCATGATTTTTCTAAAAAAAAAGATTCACCAATTTCCATGTCTTATAAAAACGATTCGCCCAAATTTTATAATATAAAATTATTTTACCCTAAAATTCACCAAAATTGTATAGAGAGTATATATAAAATCATTATAAATTTGAATAATGTTACAAATACATTGATAAACATTTTATAGTTTTCATATTAGGGACAAGTGAGATTCGCCAATGTTTTTAAACTTCAAGATAATTTTCGATCCTTAAAATTTTCCTTGACAAACAATATTGGTGCGCCCAAAGGTGATACACTTGGCCTAATGTATCCCTTCTCA
Organism: Pinus taeda; assembly: GCA_000404065.3. Taxonomy (NCBI): domain Eukaryota; kingdom Viridiplantae; phylum Streptophyta; class Pinopsida; order Pinales; family Pinaceae; genus Pinus; species Pinus taeda. Next base: position 33,758 of record APFE031208483.1, read on the forward strand.
ATCATTTCCTTCAACTACAACTTCTACTCTACCAAATCCGGTGTGCTCATCCTGTATGGTGCCTTTGATGTTGGTGCTTCCCCTAGTACCAACTCAATGGAAAAGTCCACTTCTCTATGAGGTGGAAAATCTGAAATCTCCATGGGAAACACATCCTGAAATTGTTGTGGAACTGGGTACCTACTCAATACCTCCACACCCTCAACATCCTTACCTTTACATTAGAAATATGCACTACAAATAATACACACCCTTTCCCGCGACTACACTTTGCTTGCATAGTTGTATCCATCCTAATTGATGTTGCCTTCTTCTTACCCTGCAAGATCCTCTATTCTCCATTGTCATCCAAGCACTTAATGGATTTGTCATAACAATCCACTTTGGTCCTATGTAGATATAACTAGTCCATACCTAACAACATATTGTATGATCCCAACAGAAGCACATTTAAATGCGTTGATGTAGGCATACCATTCAAATCAAATGCACAAGCTCTCACCCAATGATGAACTTTTTTTTTGTACTTATAGCCAACTGCACTAACCAAGATTTTGCGTGCACTTATTTATTCAAACCACACTTATCCACCAGATCAGGATTAGCATAACTATAATTAGATCTAAGGTCAATCAAAATAGAAACAACTTGATCACAAAGCTTACCGTCCATCTCGATAATAAATGCCTAGTGATATGCCTGCCTGTTATCCAATGCTGTATATATCTGTGGAATGCTCTGCCCAACATCCCCAATTGTCTATGCTTCTTGTTCACTGTAGATCTGAGCCTACCACCCTGATTCTATGGACAATCCTTCTTGAGATGCTCCTTACCACATGTCCAACACTACAACTGTCCCTTACCATCACCTTTATTTTGTTGTCCTCCAAGTTGTGACCCATGTCCTTGTCCAACTACATTAAACTTCCTGTAACGAACAACATTCTCTTTCTCACCTGCATATTAAGGTCTTGTTTGCTTCGGTGGCCACTTGCCCTTGGCTTTGTCTTTCCCTTTGTAATCTTGTTTATATTATGTCTTACACCTTGGTTGCTCATAAAAATGCTTTAAATTCCCAATGACTTCTTGAAGTGACTAAGGCTCATCATATTCAACCCGATCTTTAAATGCTAATGGTAATCCACTAACAAATCTTTGAACTTTGGCTTTCTCATCCTTAAGATACAACACATACTTCAACAAATCCTGGAACTTGGTTGTATACACCTCATCCGTGATCAATCCCATCTTTAGCTCATAGAATTATTTGGCTTTACTGTCATAGTACCTATCTAACAAATATTTCTTCCTGAAAAGTCTCTTGAATTCATGCCAACTCAAATATTCTTTCATGATGTCTCTAACTCGATTCACATCTTCCCACTAGACGTTTGCTTTCCCTTTGAGGCTGAAGATAACTATTCTAGCCTTCATGTTCTCTCTATAATCATGCAACTCAAAGAATTTCTTCATCCCAAGTAACCATGCCTCTGCATCTTTTGGTTTCCTCAAGTATCCATCAAAGGTAGGTGGGTTTTATTTCTTGAACCCATCTAGAAAAAATCCCTTGTCATTCCTCCTGCAAGGATCATAACGATGATGATCATGGTACTTGTCAGGACTAGAACTAGAATAGAACCTATGTCCATCACCTCTCCTATCCAACTTATCCAAGAACCTTCCATCTCTGATCATGTCATCCCTCTCTGACTTGTGCCCACCATGAGACCTACTGCCATATGCCCCGTTAGTCCTATCCTCCTGCCCCATGGTTGATGCTAAGTGATCCCTGTCTCTTCAAGGTTGAAAATATCTGAAGGCTAACCGCATTAACCTTTGCTTGTTTCTCCTGTTCCTCAATGATTTTTTCATTATCTGCTTTGCAACTTCTTATTTTTGCCATCAAACTTCTCAATGTGTCTTCTATGTAAGGAGAGTGCCCATTATCATGTTGCTCATATGATCTATGGAGAATCTCGTGAAATGTAGTCTACCGTCTTTCTAGTCATATTTGATCTTATTTCTACAAGTATACCATGTCAGCTAAACCAAAATATAAACATAATCAACATACCTCAGTATAGTTCAAGGGAGGATATTTCTTCTACAAGATAAACAAGATTAACAAAATACATGTATAAACATAATCATAGCAATATATAAACATCATCTTAATAATCATCTAGTTACCACGCATGGCCATACCAACCGCATACCATGACCTTATGCACGGAAAATATAACAATGAAAATGAATGCATACATCCACATAGAGAACAATCATACACAACAAATGCATATTCGACATGCACTCATGACGACCACATCCAACAAGAGTCACCATGAACTTCCGCATGGCGATACAACTGCAACAATGACCACCACCACACATTCAAAACAAGAACATAGGTCACAAGCATAAAGAACACCTATGAAACCGACATGTATTCATGACAAACACATTCTGCCCATCCATTCTAAGGGGTGAACCATGCTGTGATACCTCTCTGTAACAATATCCTCCCACATTAACCTAAGATAACTATTTCACTGGAGTAAACATGTGACAAAGAGTTACTATGATATGATTCAACTCCCCATGTATAGTTAAAGAAGTGGAACCAACAAGACAAGACCAATCTGACCTTCCTTAGGAGCTTCAAAACCTTCAGGATCCAACCAACCCCTCTAGGTGTCCAACCCCTGATCCAACTTGATGTTTTACTGAACTCAACCCTTAGTTGTGCCCATGACAAGCCTTACATAAAACTGTGACCTTCTAGTCACTCCCACAACAAAGATTCCATGGGACTGTGGCCATTTTCAGGCAGCTCTATGCCAATGACCCCAGATTCTGAGCCACTTTTTAAGGGCTATGACTCAGGTCTCTGCCCAAAACTTCATGAAACTTTGAGATATGATAAATAACAATGAAATAAGGCTACTGATGTAAAAAATTGAACAAGGAATTCAATAGACCCCTACCATCCATGACAGACATTTCGTCAAACATATCATAAACATGTAATGTACAAGTCATATAAACACATCTGAACATAGGGACTTAAATTATCTGAGATTCGTCAAGAAGGTATGATGCCTTCTCACAATAGATGCATTATCGTCTATTAAGCCATACATTAATTAACAATTCATTTAATAATCAAAACATGATGAGATCCATAACTAAAGTCTATCATAAACCATGCTTATAACCAACATATAACCAACATATTAACAATGATAAAACAACCATTAAGATCACATAATAACAAGTACATTTACACATAAAACACAAGAGGAAAATTGATCTTATTAACATATGCAAAAGCCATCCAAGTCAGGAACTTCCACGTACCACCCGACCATTGATTAGGATGAACCAAATATTTCTTTCATCCAATCACCCCCGTTGCATATTCCAAGCATGAATGTGGGACTCACAACAAAAGAAACTAGGGATTCCTTAGGCTTTACCATATATCCCACCAATACTAGTCAAGGATTACTAGGCCCAAAACCATCATCTATACAACTAGGCTTTACCGCAATCCCACCAAGGGATTCCTAGGCCCAAACAAGAAACATACACTACTAGGATTTACCGCAATCCCACCATATACTAGTCCTAGATAACTAGGCCTATACAAGCATGGATGCCTCTAGATCCCTCCACCTAACGGTGAAGAATTTTCCATCTCCACCCTTTAGGCTTTATCATATATCCCTCCATTTACCAATTGAGGATCCCTAGGTCCAATGAGGGTATACACAATCGGGATTTACTGAAATCCCACCTTCACCAGTCTAGGGATTCCTAGGCCTCATGTTTCTCCCTTGAGACCAACTCACTGAGTTTCAAAACCATCTGACAATCTAGCTCAACTGAATAAGAGAAACGCCATCACAACATGGCTATCTAGAAATAGCAAGGCAAGGCTAAAAACCACTGTGACACCTGGAAAAACCCATTCCAATGACAAGAAGAGAACCAAATACACACATTCATGCCAAAGATAGCAAATAAATCACACATGCAACTCGATAGCTACAAGTAATCCCACTGTAGCTGCTTGATTCAACTCTTCCTTCCTTGATCTTTGTTTCCATTTAATTTTTTTTCCTTTCTTTGCCTTCCTTCCTCCAAGAATACTCTAAGTGTGTAAGAGTATGAGAGGGAGATAAAAGAGAGAGAGAGAACTCCAAAATTGAATTCACAAAAGGTTGTGAACTGATCCTCAAAAGACTTTTTATCAATGAGGCCTCTATTTTCTTCAATTATCATTATTTTTCCTTCTGTTTCCTCATCACATGCAAATTGCGACCTTTCACCTTCCTTTTCTCCTATTTTCCATTATTTTCATAAATAAAATGCCAGTGAACGCCTCTTTGCCTTTTCAATGCCTTTGTCATTGCCTTTACCAATTTACTTAGCCATAATAAACCAAATGAACACCCACACTAGGATGTTTTGCCCAACATTCAACTTGGAAAATGTGTCCCATGACCTTGGTATTATTTTTCCTTTATTAACTTTATTACATGGATTCTTAACCCAGGGCTATTACAGAAGCAAGCTTATCAATGCGGTTATAAGCCTCCAACCGCATGGAAGATAGCCTATGGATGCGATTATGCTTGTAGGTCTCAAAAATTGAAGATTTATGCATAAAATTAGGAATGCACCAGGGGTATGAAATTTCTATAGATATGAAGTAAACATCATAATGTCCTATGAGCACGGATGTTTGAATTTTTGACTTACTATAGAGAATGTAATCGTGTTGAATAAACTTGTGTTTCAGGGGACCGAAATATGCATATTAGTATGTTATTTTGATTTGATCATTGAAACTATTATATCACAATATTTGATAACATTTGCAAGGTTTTGACAAGATTTGGCTTGTTGGCGTGACTTAGTAAGCATATTGGCTTGGATGATTGATGATGCTTTAGAACTTTGACATGATGCTTTATGGTTCATAAATATGTTTTGGCTTATGGATTGTTTGAATTCACAATGATAACAAGTTAGAGTTTTGATCTGATTTGGTATTTGATGACTAGTTATTTGACTTGATGACAATGCTATGTGGGCATAATAAATTCTAGTGATTGATGTTGGCATTGGTTTTTTATTAGCTTCATTGAATTTGGAATATTGGTTGAAGTATAAACAATTTTGACTTATCCTTGGTATATGCATCTGCATCTAGTGACAATTCATGTTATGATGGCCTAATGGAATTGGACATTGCTTAATAACAAGTTGTTGAAATAAAAATAGTATTTGAATGTGAGCTCTACTTGACACCTAGTCCGAAGAATGTGTCACAGTGATATTAGAAGAAACTTTTATGACTTTGATATTAGCTTTGATTTGGTATCTATAAGCTAACTTGGTCGATTTGATTGCACAATATTGATTTGTGTAAGTCTGAGAATATTTATTTGGTCAAGTGTTATATTTGCGGAAAGTATTGTATAAAGAAAGCTCCACGGATCTCGTATGTCCGCATTGAAAGACCTTGTGAATCCAGGAAGATTTGCAAATCCAAACCTCTACTTTGAAAGAGGTCCAAGGTATGACTTTGATTTTGGTTTTATATACTGATAGTCTATTCTTGGTAGGTAATGAGCCTCTGGTGATCAAAGTAAGAGGGAGTTGGCCTATGAAGTTTGAAATTACAAACCATGGCATGATGATTGACTTACTGAAGTTTGAAAAATATATATATATATACCGTGAAGCTATTGAAGAATTATTGGAAATTGGAAATGCAAATCCTTGAACACTCCAATTGAATTTCAAGAAGTTATGAAGAAACATTATTGAACCTACCTTGGAAACGGATAGTCGATTGAAGCATTGATGTTCCGTGTGAACACCCATCCATATATATATATGTCTTGCATAGATAAAACTAAGTGAAGTATTGATTGAGCCTCTTCATATACATTGAGTTGTCTCCGAGCACAATTCAAGATATTTGCATGGGATGATTGATTTTTGGTCTGAGACATTCTTCCTGTGATATGTGACTGCATAGATATACTTATGCTATTTGGGATCATTATTAATGAGATGAGCACATCTAGGTTCTTCCTTGGCATGAGATTTTCCATGATATTTTTGGATGAGAAGCATGTAGCTTTAAGCATGGTCAAGGTTGAATATGATGTTTCTGGCATAACTAGCTATGAGGCAGGTTGAAGAGGCTGTTTGGAGAGCTGTTTGAGTAGGTTCTTGATCCGTTTGGTAGAGAACCCGTACACATCTAGGACTAAGATCTGTTCATATATTGAGATAGCATTATGGTACAAGACAAGCTTATGTTTGTGGTTTTTGCCTTCGTGAGAGGGAGGATGAATAACGTATCCTTTTTGTGATATATATATTTTGATATGATATTTGATTTGATTGTGACATGATGATTAAGGAGGTACCAAATATGAGCACGATGATATGTTTCTGATCTACAAAGAGAAAGACTAACAGAGAACACTGAGCCAACTCTTTCCCCTTGTTTGAGCTCCCAAGATGAGGAATTGAGATGGAGGGCTCCTAAGGTTGAGGGATCTCTGAAAAATAGGGTCATAGATGTTTCTATCCTATTTTTCACCCATAGGGTGTGTGTGATACTTGTCCATTTTGACAAGTCAGGTATCTCCGCCTATCTTTGTCTATGCACAACATACCCCAATTGCATCATACCCACAAGTTGGGCTTGTTGGGAATACCACAACCCATCTTGCTAACGGGTTGAGAGTGTACTTAGGGTGTACAATCCAAGTTGATTATGATGCAGGTTTTCTAAAACATGACTCTGGAGGGTCATTATTGGGAAGATCATTGGGAAATAGGATCGGTTGAAATGTGCTCCCCTATATCACCTATTTCTCGATATGGGGTTGGATATGTTTTTCTCCCCCATGAGATTTCAAGTTGAGACTAAGCCCCCCGATGTGATTTTAGGCTGAGATGTGCTCCCTAATGTTGTTCCAGATTGAGCTAGGCTCTCCTATGTTGATGTGGTTCATATAATTGGCTCCCCGCTGATGTTTCCTGGGTAGTAGCATTGGGCTCCTCATTGGTAGCGATTCTAGGTGCTAGTAGTGGCTCCTCGATGGATAGAAGGCGGTAGCTTAGGCTCCCCTCTGATGTTAAATTATTCTTCTTTAAGATTCAATAATGTTCAACATATGAGCTATGAAAATCAAGAGATAAGAAATAATACACAGTGATGACATTTGATGATGAGATACTTAAGATTGGATATGACTTGATGACATGATTTTTGTGATGATTACATGGTGTAGTTGGAATTTATCTCTAGCTGAGAAGGAGCGTTAATTGGGAAGCTCAGTGAAAAATTCGAACCATGGGATGAGATTCCTCTTTTCGAGAGGACCAATTTTGACTATGGAAGTGATCAATTTGGATAAGGGAAAGTGTATCTTTGAATTAAAGCCCACATGTGCACATTTGATCAGGTCGACCCTAAAGCAAATTATATCCCCTTTGGAAGGCTATATATACAAGTGACCTCAACCTCATTTGGATATCATTATTATGATCATTTCTTCTTCTTTATTTTATTTTTGGCTTGCACAAGTCTGAGATAGTTCATGGATAGTTCACTCGCATAAGTCTAAGATTACAGGGTTCAAAGCTCGGATGTGTTTAGGGTTTTTTGGTTTCTGACCGCAAGCATGACATAGATAGATTTCGGTCATAACCATAGGCTTGCAGGATCATGAGTGTGGTTGGAGGATTTCAACCACACACACGTTACTCGTTGGGTGCGGTTGGGACCTAGGGTTTGGTTTTTTAGCTGAGCACAAATTTCACTCGTTGACCATAGACAATGACAGTTTATCTCAGGCTTTTGAATTAGGGTTTTGATTATTGGCATTGTTGGGTTCATGTCATGATATTATTTAGTTGATTTTGCTGGATAGTTTTATGGATGAAGATATGGATCATTGTACTCTCTCTTACTGAATCATTCAATTACAATTTAATAAGAAAAATAATTTGAAAGGGTTTTCCCTATAGTGGATTTTTCCCTAGACTCTGACCAATCCTAGTGTCTCGATGTGTGAATGATTTTCTTCTATTGTTCGTTTATGCTATGATGCATTGATGATGATGTTGTTCTTTCTATATAATTTCATATGTTGTTGAATAATGTTGTAAATATGAATAATGATATGATGCTATGGGGTGAATGTAATATACAAATGATAAAATGCAATTATCAAAGCAAAGAACAATATATCCCGAAGAAAAAGTAATAATTTTTTCATATAATTATTTCTCTTCCAACAGTTTGAGCACCCTGCCAACATGTTAAACATGATCCTTCCAATACTTGTTGTAGATTAGTACATCATCAAAAAATACTAACACAAATTTTGTAAGGAAGCGTTTGAAAATGGAATTCATTAAACCTTGAAATGTGGAAGGTGCATTATTAAGGCCAAAAGGCATGACCAAAATTTCATAACGATCTTCATGAGTTCTGAATATTGTTTTCAGAATGTCTTCAATATTCATTCTAATTTGATGATATCCTAAATGTTGATCCAACTTGGTGAAGTAAATTGCTCCATGTAATTCATCCAACAATTCATCAATGGTAGGAATGGTAAATTTATCTTTAATAGTGAGCTTGTTGAGTTCCCTGTAATATGGACACATACACCACGATCCATCCTTCATGTCTACCAATACTACTGGAGCAGAGAAAGAACTTTGGCTAGGTTAAATTATACCAACCTCTAGCATTTCTACAACCATACATTCAATTTCACTCTTTTAGGCATAAGGATATTTGTAAGGTCTGATGTTTGGAGGAACACTTCCTGGAATCAAGTGAAAAACATGATCATGATTACAAATAGGTGGGAGACCCTTGGGAGTCTCAAATACCTTGGAATGATTATAAATGACTCTTTGGGGATCTAGAGAAATGAGATACTTATATGTTTGAACATCTAATGAGCATAATTTTGCAATTACACCTCAATGTTTCTTATTCAAAACCTTTGTCATGCCATTAGAGCTGATTATATTAGTAGGTTTCCTAGTGATACGCCTTAATTCAATTTCCCTTCCTTCGCAAAAAAAATAAATTCAAAAAATGTTCTTGAAATTCAAAGCTATCGTCCCCAAAGGTTGTAACCATTGGACTCCTAATACAACATCAACACCACCCATTGGAATGACAATCATTGGGTTATTTAATACATATTCCAATGTGGTTAGATTGATATTATAGAATTTTCCTGAGTAATTTATAGTTTCTCCATCTGCAACCATCACTTGAAATTCTAGTGTTGGGTATATAAAGAATTTCAAATCCTTGGATATCTTACAATGAATAAAATTATGGGTACTACCCGAATCAGTCAATACTATTATCTTTTTCTTCTTGACATATCCTTATATCTCGAGAGTTTGAGGAGTGGTAATTCACGCCAATGCACTACAAGATATGGTTGGATTCATTTCTTGTTTTTCAACCTATGGTATTGGTTCCTGGTGTATATCTTATTATTTTGATGTTTCTTGTTCCTTTTCTTCCTCCTCTTCATAATCTACCTAAAATAGTTTCTTCTCAGCACATTTATGAAATTTAATGTATTTGCTATCATAAATATAACAAAACCCTTTTCTCTTTTTTCCTCCAGTTTTTGTGGTGTAAACCTTGTAGGTTGTGGAAGGCTAGGAGCAACAACACTTCCATGTTTATAGTTATGAGCGGTAGATGTCTTTGTTGCCATAAATTTGCTTTTAACTTTTCTTGCCACCCTAAATGCATTCTCCAATGACTTAGGTTCCCAAAGGCGAACCTCATGTTGGATAGTATCCTTATGAAGACATCAATCATATGCTCATTTGGAATATCAATTACCTTGATATGCAATCTTTGCAATCCCTCAATGTACTACGCTATTGAACCCTTTTGTTTGAGATTTTTCAATTGCCTAAAGAAGGTGTTGCTCTTTGTATCCTCATAATCTGCTGTCAATTCTTCCATAAAATGTGACCAAGTTACAAGTGATTTACAAGAAAAAATGCATCGATGCCACACAGATTAATTGGGTTCTAAATATAAATTTGCAATGAATACCTTTTGTGTGTGTTGCACATCATGTATATCAAAGAATTTCTCCATCTGTAGTATCCATGTTATTGGATCGTTGCCATCAAACCTCCTCATGTCGATGTTTGGAGTGTGGTTATTATTAAACCCAATGTTGGAGTCTATAAAATCATAGTTCATATTTCTTTTTTCCTCATTATGATTTTCATGGATTTCCTTGTCACCAGTAGGAAGCCTTTCTTCCAGCAACTTTGTCAATCCTTCCAACTTGACTTTCATCACGTCCATGTCTACTTTAAAACCATTCTTCAAACCTTCCATGTCCCTTTTTATTTTTACTTCTAAACCATCCATCTTTACATTCATCATTTCTTCCAATTCATTTTTAGTTACTCTTTGCGAGAGTAAAATTTGTTGCACTTGGTCTCGTAATTTTGATATATTATGTTGCATTTCTTTCTCTTCATCATGCGTCATAGTAGAGATTTTTGGTTGCTTACTGGTGTTGGTGTCCGAGTATGGACAGATTATTCAATCCCATTTCATACATCATCTCATCAATTCGGGTGCGTACATTTTTCAAGGTAACACGCAAGGTATATGTAGGAGCAAGGTTACAATCTTACAACAACCAAGGGTTCGCGACTAAGAAACTAAAGCATCATTGTAACAGTAATAGAAATTAAATCATAGAACTTAAAAAGATATTCATAGAAATCTATGAAAATCTATAACCGCAATAAGGAAATAACACCATAAATAAAACAACATACTTACAAAGGAACCACGTAGAACCTGATCAGAAGAGTGGGCCCAACTCCCTGATCAGGGTTGTGGTAGAAAGAATCGAAGGCTAGATAATCAGAATATCAATGTTGCATTAATAAAAATGAAATTACATAAGTCTCATGTTACATTCTCAAAGAAAAACCTTCAATATCTGATATGCTCCCCTACTCCCTCCATTATCTCTGATTTGTGTCTTTTAAATATGCAAACAGCAAAGGGGAATTTACAACAAGATTGATTACAAAAGAAAGATGAGATGTGAGAGATCTTTCCATCATGATTCAGCTGGAACAAGTCAAATTTGGTCATTGCAATTGGGGCAATTTGGAAAATGGCCACAACATAAAATCTACGAATACATCCTTAGAAGAACCTTTCTTTTCTCCCAATACAAACCGAATTTCTGAAAACTGCTCATTGGGAAACTGATTTGGTCCGTTCGAAACAAAACCCATGCCTCAAATTTTTAAGACTCTTCTTCGTTTGCCCGAAATGTCCAATGAAAAACTGTCACGTTTTATTCCAGCGAAATTTTGAGTTGGAATATTTGATTATGCGTTGAAGATCAGATTTGCAATCTGCAAGAGAACTTGGAGGCTAAAATCATGAGTGATGTTATAAAAAATTTATATATAAACAATTATTAGCAATATCACTCATAATAATAATCAATTTATTAAAAATAAAGGAGAACAAATATTACTTATCCACAAGACCATAATTAATTACGAAATGGAATTATATAATAAATTATGGTAAATAATGTGATAAAAGAATAATAGAAATGGATGAAATGGATTTTAAGAAGTGATAATAATAATGACAAATTAGGGACCCAACATCTCCCCCAAACTGAACACGATGCATGTCCTCATGCAACCCAATGCCTTTGTATTAACCAAGAAGGGAAATAGTGGTTGACAAATATGAATGAATATGCTCAATGGTTTCTTCATGACATTCTTCTAAAATTTTAATAAATTAAAACTTATGCTATTTTATCTCAAGTTTTACCTCCATAAAAGTGTGGAATGGCATGTATGGATTGATATTTGTTGAAGTTAATGTATGATGAGTTGATGTTGAAAGTGATGTGGAAGGTGGAAGCCATACCAGTTGAAAGAAAGTAAACATAAAGTGTAGCAAGATTTCCTTCCCCCAAACTCATTAGTTTCCCTGTAATCACGATTTCTATAACACATCTCATGAGTATCCTCAATCAATAATTCATCAGGATCAAAATTAGAATTAGGCCTCTTTATCCTACCCAAAATAATAGCAGTGTTGTTAAGCTAGGATTAAATAGAGATTGATTGGGTAAAGCAACTATTTTTGGTTAAAGATATGAAACTTGTAGAATAAAGGAATGATAGATTAGATGATACAAAATGTCAAATATCAAATATCCTAAAGATTTCATCCCTAACATGTAAAGTAAATATTTATAACTCAATAATATATATAAACCATAACCACCATTATCTAAGAACTGATTAAATATTACCCCATGAACCATGAGTTCTAACAAACCTTATATATGCAACAATGGCTTTATCAGCAGTTAGTTTTGAAAAAACAAGGTAACCAAGTAGATCATAGTATTGAATTAACTTCTATACCATAGGCATGGTCACTGCTGCCAGCGGACCTCCATAGCCTCGACAAGGATGCCTTTTTAACCCATTGAGATGCGAGTGTCCCGTCTATTAGAAAGAAGTACATAGTTGCAAAAGCATTTAAATTTACTTAGATGTCTACTGAAGATCATTGTTTTGGCTTGGTAACCAGTTAATAAAAATTCCATTCATGGGGGCTAACAAAAGTGAACAAGTCGGCTCATGATGAGACGACTTGTCCTTCAGTTTTATGACCGAAGGCCATTACCCTGGCTTGGTGACTAGTAGTGGTAATGTCACTCTATTAGGACCTATGATCAGGGTAGGCCAGCCGGTGATGAGACCTCCTATCCTCCAGTTGACTATTTATGTTTAAAATTCAACCATGGTTATTGTTAATCAACCAAATATTACTTAATAGATGAGGTGGCAGGCCAACTCCTTAAGGGGTAGGAATGGCGTAAAAAGTTTTGTAGTAAGTATTTTCAACTTTGGTAATTTTACTTCTCAAAAACTAATAACCTTCAAATGATTGTTGATAAATATATTTTGCTTTGTTAGATTGGGGTTGAGGAATAGTTCATTAGATAATAACGTAAATAATTAAGTACAACTTTGTGGTCATCATCATAAATTTTACAAGATTAAGGACTCAACAAATTAGGAAAGTTGAAAGTTGGCATGATGAAATCATCTTTGCATAATTATTCCTTAAATATAAGACTATGTTTATAGATAAACAAAGATAAGTTGGTTACCCAATCATTATGTCAAAGAGGACCTAGACACTTAAAAGTATTTCCCATTCACCAAGTTAATGTCGTCGTGCATGATACAAGTTCCAATATGCGTGGATAAGTTGGGGTTACATATTGTTATGGAATATAATAGTAATAATTGTGAGATGTAGGAGTTGACGTGAGATTTTAATAACAATTATGACATGACATCATTGCTACTAAATACTATACATTTTCCATTAAATGAAACACCCTCCCCTCTCCCCCAAACTGAGGTATGACCGTCCTCGATCATGGTTGGTCATGTCATAAGTGAAACGTGAATCAAATACATAGAGTCGATCAGGGACGTACCTGGTGACTTACCTTGGTGGAGTATCAACATGGGTTGAGTAACAACACCGGGCTTTTAGAAACATTTTCACCATGGAGTAGCAGCAACGGAGGAGTGACATCATCGGAGGAATAACAAAACCGAAGGAGTAACAACATTGAGTATTTAGAAAAAAATTCGAGCGTAACATCATCAATGGAGTAGTAGCATCTGACACTTGGAAAATTTTCGAGAGTAACAGCAGCAGTGGAGTAACAACACCCAAGGAGTAACAACATCTAAGGAGTAACAACATCTGATACTTAGAAAATTTTGGGGAGTAACAACAACGCCAAAGTAACAACATCTAAGGAGTAACAACATCCGATACTTAGAAAATTTTCTGGAGCAACAACATCGACGGAGTAACAACATCCAACACTTAGAAAATTTCGGGAGTAACAACAATGGCGGAGTAACAACACCCAAGGAGTAACAACATCCAAGGAGTAACAACATCCGATACTTCGAAAATTTCCGGGAGTAACAACAGTGGCAGAGTAACAACACCCAAGGAGTAAGCACATCCAAGGAGTAACAACATCGGGGAAGTAACAACATTCGACACTTAGAAAAGTTTCGAGAGTAATAGCAGCGGCGGAGTAACAACACCCAAGGAGTAATAGCATCCAAGGAGTAACAACACTCAATGGATCTGAGGAACCATATGCTGATAAGACTCGGGAACAAATGGATAAATATGAAGCAATCATCATGAAACTTGAGAAATTCCTTTTATTTTGATGAAGGAACAAAATTTGTGACTTTGAACACCTGAAAAAACATCAAAGGAATCAGAAAAGAAACAACAATTTTATTGAAAAACAATAAATAAATAAATAACTTAAGTTGCAATGGCTATGATTTTGACTGCAACAATGTTGTTTCCTAAGGGAGCATCAATCTGTTTTTAGAAACAAAAATCTGTCAATGATAAATTAATGGAAAAATGTTTTGGCAGAAATGACTTGGAACTTCAAATGGAAATCAATTCTCCATTTCTCCTGTTATGAATCCATTAGGTAATGAAAAAGTCTTCATGTTGTTGGTGAGAAATAATGGAAATAATTTTGTAACAAACCCTTACGATCAATTTCCATGGCACCTTGAAAGAATCAAAATTACATGATATTAGATTTCTTAATAGATGCTTGGATGAAAATCTATTATTTCATTATTATTGCCTTCAATAATCACTCGTTCAAAAACAAATAGACCTCCTTTATTCTCCTCAGACTTGCAAAAAAACGAGCGTCTACCTGTAATAAAACATGTAATCATGGAAGAAGAGAGGTGATCAGGCTCTGAAAAAATTAACAAGTAGTTTCTCAGTAAAACAAATCCATGGAAAACAATTAACAAAGTAGAATTAATTTATTACCTGCGGGACAACAATGGCCAACCGTACTAACCAACATTGTGTTAATCATAACTTCTTTGTTTTTCATTAGATTTGCGTGATTCCAAAGCCAAATGAAATTGAATTCATAGGGATATATCACATTGAAACAAATTTTAAAAATTCCATGATATGATATGTCAAATTTAAATAGAACAACCTGCATGAAAGAGTCATTTTTGATTTCCCAACTTAGACCAACAATTGATATTTTAAGCATAACTTTTTTGTTTGATGATGGATTGAATCGATTCAAATTGGAAATTAAATTATATTCATGTAAATATATCAAATAGAAACAATTTTTGAAATCATGAAGAATTCATGGGTCAAATGTGCGAAGGAACAGTCAGAAAAACAGATTTTTAAAGGTGCTGATTTACAATAGACAATCAGTATTTGGGCCATAACTTTCTCATATAATATCGAAATCGGGTGATTAAAATTGCATTGTATACTAGATTAATAGGGTGATATACTATAGAAACATATTTCCAAAATCTAGTCATTTAGGCCTCCAAAAGCTGACTGTCCCAACTCTGTTCTTGAGCTACCTACTAGGCATATTGTCAATGTTTTAGTCATAACTTTTTCGTTTCAAATCCAAATTGAGTGATTCAAATTGGATTAGAAATTAGAAATAAATGGCTACTTATTATAGTAACAGGTTTTAAAAAATATTCCCATTTGGTCCCTCAAAACATGACTGCACAGACTGTGATTTCATTGGTTTTATCAAGCCCACATGCCATAAGATATGATAATCAGGCAATTGTTTTTTCTTCGAATGATGATGAGTGTTTGTAGAAATATGATTTTAAATATAATAAATCTACATACACAATTAAATTCAAATATTTACCACTGATATTGATATACTCAGCAAGTTGCAGCAAACACAACTCTTTTTACATATAAAGAAATTTATTTATTTATGTACTTATTTATTCTATTTTCTACACTAACCTATTCTATCTTGAAAAATAAAATATACTTATCTATAAGAGCACTTCCAATGGAACCATTTTCTAAATAAGGCCTCAAGTGTGAACATACCCGAATTGAGAAATACATGTCAATAAATACTAGGGTATGAGAGACCAACTTCCTTGTTAAGGATGGTGCCAAGAATTGTTGAAGTAGGGAGTGACGTTGCAAGCAAACAATAGAGTGAAACCGGTCTTCAATATAGTCTTGATTTCCCATAGATGTCATATCATGAAGTTCTTCGACTAGGTTCTAAATTATGTTGTTGCTTTCATCCTTGACTTCCACTTGTGAGTTTTAAGGGCCTTCCTCTGCGCCTTTTGTTTGGATCTCTATTCATGCAAATTGGTGTAGTGAAAATGTCGATATTTTGTCACAATGCTCAGGACCTGGAGCACGGTGCCAAAAGACCATTCCCTCCCCAGGACGAGAGATCAAGCGGAAAGGAAAATAGATAAAGAAAAAGAAACCTAGGATTCAGGGCCTAGAGCAAGGTGTCAAAGGACCCTTCCCTCCCCACGATAAGAAACTAAACAAGAAAAGAATGCACACAAGGAAATCTAAAGCTGGGGACCTGGAGCAGGGCGTTAAAGGACCAATCCCTCCCAGGACGAGAGATTAGTTTTTCCAAAATCAAAACAAACAAAAATGCAGGAAAAATTTAAGCTCAGGACTTGGAGCAGGGCATCAAAAGACCATTCCCTCCCTAGGACGAGACATTGGGCCTAAAGATAAAAATGGGAAAAAACGAAAGAGAAACAACAAAACAAAGAAACGACTATGCTCAGGGCCTGAAGCAGAGTGAGAAAACTCCTTCTCTCCCCAGGACAAGATTGACCCTTTGGTCGATACAGGTCATGTCTTGCACCTTGTTAGTCTTCCTCGACAACAGCGCCAAAATTTTGGTGTCCGAGTATGAACAAATTATTCAATCCCGTTTCATACATTAATTCATCAATCTGGGTGTGTACATTTTTCAAGGTAATGCGCAAGGTATATGCAAGAGCAAGGTTACAATCTTACATCAACCAAGGGTTCGCGACTAAGAAACTAAAGCATCGTTGTAACAGTAATAGAAATTAAATCACAAAACTTAAAAAGGTATTCACAACAATCTATGAAAATCTGTAACAACAATAAGGAAATAACACCATAAATAAAACAACATACATATAAAGGAACCATGCAGCACTTGATCAGAAGAGTGGGCCCAACTCCCTAATCAAGGTTATGGTAGAAAGGATCAAAGGCTAGATAACTAGAATACCGGTGTTGCTTTAATAAAAATGAAATTACATAAGTATCATGTTACATTCTCAAAGCAAAACCTTCAATATCTAATCCGCTTCCCTACTCCCTCCATTATCTCTAAATTGTGTCTTTTAAATATGCAAACAACAAAGGGGAATTTACAATAATATTGTTACAAAAGAAAGATGAGATCTGAGAGATATTTCCATCATGATTCAGCTGGAACAAGTCGAATTTGGTCATTGTAATTGGGGCGATTTGGAAAACGGTCACAACAGAAAATATGCAAATATATCCTTAGAATAACCCTGCTTTTCTCCCAATACAAATGAATTTTTGAAAACTGCTCATTGGGAAACTGATTTGGTCTGTTTTGAACAAAACCCATGTCTTAGATTTTTAAGATTCTTTTTCGTTTGCCCAAAATGTCCAATGCAAAACTGTCACATTTTATTCTAGCGAAATTCTGAGTTGGAATATTTGATTATGCGTTGAAGATCAGATTTGCAATCTACAAGAGAACTTGGAGGCTAAAATAATAAGTGATGTTATAACAAATTTATCTATAAATGATTATTAGTAATATCACTCGTAATAATCATCAATTTATCAAAAATAAAGGAGAACAAATATTACTTATCCACAAGAGCATAATTAATTATGAAATGGAATTATATGATAAATTATGGTAAATAATGTGATAAAAGAATAGTAGAAATGGATGAAATGGATGTTATTCTTTTTCTTGTTTCTTGTTGTGAAGCAAATTGGAACCAAATAATGATGTCTATGCTTTACTATTCCCTTTGAATCACTTTAGACTGATTTTTCAGACAAAAGTTATGCAAATTTAAAAAAAAAAAATTACACAATTTTTTTTCCTACTTTTTGGAGCTTGAACTTGAAACTATTGTATCTCTATAATTTTGGCCTCCCAAGGTTTCAAATTTCATCGTATGGTACCTCTTTGTGTCCTCTTTCCAACAATGTGAGTTAGATTGAGATTGGATTCTTTAAGGTAAAGTTAGGCCAAATACCCAAGATGACCTGCTTATGGACTGGATCAGTGTAGCGAAATTGTACGTACTTCCATGTGTCACTATTTTAGCCTTTGGCTCTAAAGTTGGTACCCTAGAAACTACTATTTGTGCACTTTCAACTAATTTTTACAAAATTCAAATTGGATACCCAAAACCAAAGTTATGAAAATTTTCCTCGAGACACCTGTTTGAGACAGAATTCTCGGGCATACAAAAACCCTAACTTCCTTAAGTCATATCTCCAAGAATATAGCGAACCAAGTTCTGTATTTTTTACATCATGTTGACCAATATTTTGGCACTATGTGGTCAAAATTTTAGCTTTTGAACCCTTGCAAAAAAAAGTTATAGCGAAAATTCTAAGATGACTTGTTTGAAGCAACGAAACCCTACGATCCAAAGCTTTGACACTTATGTAAACCTATGGTTGAAGTCGAGTAAACTTACCACTGAGGCATGTGAGCTCCAAGGTATTGGATGAACTTCCTAGATAATGTGTTGAATTTTATAGGAAGTGATTTGATGATTAAGATCTTTCGGAAAATCACATGGAGAATTATTGGTCGACGCGTTTCGAACCTCAATCAAGGTTCATCATGATCAGGACCAAGATGAGGAGCAAGACCAATAGATTGCTAAAATATATCTCAGAGATTCAACGATCAATATCCAATGTTCAAAGGAACAATTAATAAAAAGGAACGTTAAGGTGTGTGTGTGTGTATATATATATATATATATTATATATTTCAATAGTTATCTTTGACTTTTAATTTTTGAATTAATTAATTTCATATTATTTTATAAATTATCCACAAAATTTATAATGATTTTTAATTTATATTTTATAATATTAATTATTTTTAAATTTGGTTAAAATTCATTTATATAATATTATAGACCATCATAATTCTTATTATTTTTATTCTATAAATAAACTATATTATTTTAATTAGATTTTAAAAATAGGAAGTCATAACAAATATTATTATAAAGTTAATAAAACTATAATAATATCTTATTAATAATAGTAATAATATCATTATTTACTTATACGTGATCTGTTGGAAGTAAGAACTCGATATTATTTTATTAACGAGTATTATATAATTCCTATAAGTGTAAAAATAATTAATAAAATAAATAAAATTTTATTAATAAAATAAAATAAAAACAATACAATTAAAAGCTAAAGAACATGACACCACCACCAAGATAGATGAAGGAAAACATGGGGTTAAGAACAAAGTGAAGGTAACCACGAACTTCTTAGCTTCCATCCATCATCCCTATTAAGATTTTTATTCCTCTTTTCAATTTCAATGGCTTCTCTTAATTTCTAGTGATGGAAATGGTCAACCCTCGCGAGGTCCTTAGAATCCTCTAAGAAAATATGGTGCTTCGTTAATTTAGCATGTTCTGTTAGAGCAAAGGAGCGGGTCCTACAGTGCTTAAGATCTGCTGCGTGCTCCTGAATCCTTTGTGAAATGGAACACCATGTCTCTCCAATGTAGGGAGTTCCACAAGAACAAGGAATTAAATAAACACCTTTCATGCATTTTGGATCAATAATGTCTTTGATAGATCTTAAGGAGATACGAATGGTTTTCAGAGGTCTAAAGGTGGAGCCAATTGATTGTTTCCTCAGAATCCTAGCAATCTTGTCAGTCGTCCCTTGGATAAAGGCAAGCTGGACATTAGAGGCTATCTTAACTTCTTTCTTAGTTCTAGGTCCCCGACTAGCTTTTAAAAAGGCTCAGAAACCTTGGAACTTATTATAACCATACTTCTTGAAGACATTTAAGAGATGGGTCTTCTCATCCATCAGGAATTCTTCATCAGAAACCCTTAAATCCTTAGTAGCTAGAGTGCTAAGAACACCTAGTTTCTGGGCTAGAAAGTGATGAGATTTAACATGAAGATACTTCTTACTATGGGTATTCTTACGAAATACCTGGTGGGAGAAAGAAGCATCATTTTTTTAGAGATAAGAACATCAAGGAAGGGTAAGCCACAATTCACCTCACATTCCATGGTAAATTTAATGGAACCAGAGTGATTATTATGATGCTCCATAAAGGAAGAAAATTTCTCCTAACCATGAGGCCATAAGTTGAAATTATCATCTACCAACCTTTTCCAAACTTTTGGTTTAAAACGAGAAGAAGCTAAATATTTTGATTCAAAATCCTCCATAAAAAGGTTAGCAACTATAGGAGAAAGGGGAGAACCCATCACAACCCCGTAAGTCTGCTAATAGAATTCACCTTTGAAACTAAAGAAGGTCGAGGTAAGGAAAATCTCCAAAAGCTTAGCTATATCCAGATCTATAATGTGATTGATGACATCCACCTCCTCCTTAATAGGGATGTTAGTGTAAAGAGAAACAATATAAAAACTAAACATTAAATCTCTAGGGTTAAACCTAACATCCTTCAACTCATTTACAAAAGAGAAAGAGTCCTTAACAAAAGAACTAGACTTACCTACTAGAGGCTTAAGCTTTCGAGCTAAATACTTAGTCAGGAGATACGTAGGCCCACCTGGTATTGACAATGGGTCTAAGGGGGGACCCTTCCTTATGAATCTTCAAAAGCCCATAGATCCTAGGAGTGAGGGGTTACTTTCTATAATCTTGTTACATAAGGAGCTTACAAATCTATTAGACTTGATAGCTAATGCAACAACCTTGTAAACATTTTTAATGGGGTTCTTATTTAGCTTTCTATAGCTCCCACTCTTGCACAGGTGATCTAGAATCTTCTCCTTGTAATCAACTCTATCTAAAATCACCACCCCTCCTCCTTTATTAGATTTAAGAACAACAATATCAGGGTTATTGTTTAAAGATTTTAGGGCTTCAAATTCAGCTTTGCTAGTATTGCTTTCAGGTGGCTTATCAGTCCTAACAACTACATAACAATCTTGAATAGTGAGATCTTTAATGGGACCAAGTAAATCCCTGATGCCAGATTCAATGGAGTAGATGATCTCCTCAACCAGAATCTTTCTAGGGGCAAGAGAAAAATTCAGCCCTTTCTCAAGAAGACTATAAATAAGTTCGAGGGGGAACTGGGAAAGGTTAATAACCTTATTATTAAAAGAGAAAGCTATATTATTATTATTATTACTACTACTACTATTGCAAGAATTATTATTATAAGAAAAGGAGGATTTATTAGAATTATTAACATTCATAGAATCACCTAGAATGTTAGAGAAAGAAGGATAGTTACTAGAATTAAAATTATCACCATTTATGTTATACCTATTATTATTATTATTCTTAACACTTTTATTAAAATTTAAATAATACTTAGAATTTCATTTCATTTTATAATCTGCTACCTTTTACCCAACCATTATTCTTATTGGGGTAACTAACAACATCAACAGGAGAATGGTCAATGGAATTTGAGGCCGGAGCAGTTGAATTAGGAACCAAAGATGAAGGTGAAGAGGAAAGAAACTCACCATCAAGGGAGCCACAAGGAACGATAGGGGAACACTGCAAGGATTAACAGGGTCTGACAAAGAATTGCAGGATTTGAGAGGTTTATTACCAACGGAGAGCGATGGTGAGGAAAGAACAGGAGAGGATAGGGAAGGGAAACCACTGGCGGGAAAAGAATTAGATACCAAGGATGAAGGAGAAGAACTTCTGAAATTGAAAATACGCCATCTCTATTCAAAGAAACCACCTGAGCATTAAGATCTAGGCCTTCAAAATTGACTAATGACACAACCATCTCATTATTACTATAAGAGCTTAAATTTGCTAAATGAGAAGCACTGTAATCAATACTTTGCTCAGGTAAAGGCAATGAATTTCTCATTACCCAATAATGCAGAGCTGATAACTGACCATTGCTGATGCATCTTCTGCAACCTTTATCCTAGGAATCCAATTTGCTTGAAGCTAGCTCATGCTTTTCATAAATTTTATCGAACTTCATGGACTTTCGAAGGAGGGCCTTGATGTATCCCCCATCAATGACATGGAATAGGTACTAAGATGTGAAGTAGAATGAAGCATAGAGTGATTTAGGACTGACTCAAGGATGGCCAACACGATATAAGGCTTAAGAATTATGAAAAATTGGTTAACTCAGGTTTAACTTCTCTTGAATAAATTGATGAAACTACAACTAGATTGACAACATTGACTCAAAAAGCGGATCACAAACCAAAATGTGATACTTTTAAAGGAGTATGATAAAAAAGAGAAAAGTGAATTTCCCAACCTTGACATAACGAGTGAAAGGTTGTCATGCTCAAGAGCTGCTTGTTTCCATAAAATGTGTATAGATTTTATATATTTCCTTCCCAAATTTTCCCCACTATTCCTGGTGAGTACCTCTTTGTGTTTAAGCAAGCTTGAGGAGGATAAAATATGCTCAGAGGATCAACTCATCCTTTGGATGTGTCCTTCAGAGTATTTTTAATGAACCCTAGGAAGGAGTGGTTTGGTCCCAACTTACAAATGGGTCCATTATGATTTAAGTTGTATGAGTCCAATGAAGGCATAACTCGATGTCCTTTTCATGTTTAGAGGGTTTGAAAAAGAAACGAAAAGAAAACTGTAAAACGACCTTTTTCATTTATATTTAGTGATTAGAAAAAAGTATAAACTATAACTCGTTCATGATTCTTTCATCGTAAAATTTTAACAAGCCCAAAGAAAGTAAAGCTCAATGATTTTTTAAAATTAGAGAAAGCAAAAAATCAAAAACAAAAATCTAGAAAGGAACTTTTTCATAAATTTATTGAGTCTAAAAAAGAACAAAAGTATGCTCCTATCCTTCTCATGGTTTTACGAGCTTGAGAATGGAAAAGAGACACTCGCCTACTTTCAATTTAATTAACGATCAGAGAAAGAAGGAAAGAACTTGACATTTTCATATAAGTTTTACAAGCATGAAAATGTGGTCGCAAAAGAAGTTTGACATTTTCATGAGTTTAACAAGTCATGAAAATAAGACCAAAAAAACTCAACATTTTCATATAGATTTAACGAACACAAAAATATAGTAAAAGGAGCTCAGGATTTTCATTGTTTAACGAGCATGAAAATAATACCAAAAGGAAGCTTGTACTAAAAAATCATGTTTCATTGTTTAACTGATCCCAAATTTCATTGAGATATCAATCAATATGTTTGTTGATATATTCCCTAAATTCCTTTCAGATAGAATATGATGAAGCAAAATGGGAGTTGGAGGGTCAATGATTATCTTAGTTAAAATCAAAGTTTCAATTTGACTCTCAACAGTCTCGAATTTAGGGAGAAGATATGAACATTGATGACTATCATCCCATGATATTTGTCCTAAATACATGATGTCAATGATACTTTCATACAGTAGGAAAAATATCATCAAAAGGATCAGCGTATGTAGTGGAAATGAGCCAAGAAGATTGGGAGTATTGATCTAAAACTGTGTTCATTTGGTCATTGGAATCAAAAGCACCTATAGAGGCAGACTGTATTACTTCATAATCCAATTCAATTGGACTAAGTGGCATTTGGTCACTATAGTCATCATACTATGACGGAATGGGAACTACCCAAGGGTCATATGATTCAAGGGATTCACTAGTGCTAGCCAAAAGCATGTTGATTTGAGTGACACAACGAGAAGTGTTGGGTGGTGGGAGTGGAAAATTACCGATTAATAATAAAACTTTCAAAATACACACACTAACATCCTCATAGGGAAAAGGGGTTTTACCTACAAAAGGTACATTACCAATCGTGCGTTAATTAGAAGAATAGTAAGCGAGGTGGTCTACCATGACTATTTTCCTGTAATGAGGGAAGTGAAGTACATAAAAAAGAGTAGAAACTACAAAAAACATGGCATAGGTCCAACTACAACCAAGTTAAGGGTTATAATCAAGAGGTTCGTCAACGACTTCTACTTCGACTGTTACTGTTCTCCCTTCCAATTCGATAGGCAATGCATTAAGAATTCCATAGGATTTAAATAATCTACCATCAAAATCTTTTAAAGCTGTTGGTTATTGATTGATCGAAGGAGAGTCAATGGGTTTCCAACAAGTTAAAGACATTATGCAAGTTGAGGCTTCTTCATCAATGATGGTACGATTTTATTTTTTTTTTCCATGCACGACAACTTGAATCTGGAATGCTAGTTTGTGAGGGAGCCTTGGTACATGATTATCCAAATAAAAAACTATCAAAATTGAATCAGATGGGTCAATTCCACCAATAGACGATAATAGTGATTTTTGTTACATAGGGACCCTTTGAAGGACTTCGAGGGCTGACATCGTAGAAGGAGCTTGAGAAAAATCTTCCACAATATTGTAATTTTGAGTAACTTGAACATGTGGACTAAAAAATGACCTGTAAATAATGCCCTTTGGAGGGGGTTAAATCACTATGTCAGAACTTGTTTGCTCTATTTGGAGAGGACAAAAAGTAGGCGAAGTAGATGTGGAAGGTTGATTAGGAACACTTTCTCTTGGAGGATCATAGTATTTGGCTCATGTTGACACCAAAATTGTCAACAAGTTGAGTTTTAGTTTTTTCCTATTGTGGAGCATTTGGTTTAGCTTGAGCTTTTCTATTTTTCTTACTTCTAGGTTGTTGAAATTTTCTGGTCGAAGTGGATTGGAATGTGTTAATATCGAAAGTTTGAATAGGACTAGTAGTAGGAGGGGAAATTTTTTGGAATGCAATAGTCAGAGTAGATTTGGGATACGAATGAACAGATGTTTTACTCATGGATTGTTGAATAATAGAACCAATCACACCATCAACAACGTGAGTTTCCATAAAAGGAACTGTAGTGGGATTATTCAATGGGCGAGGAGCATGAGGAATAAGATCATATGATGAGCCAAATTATGAATATATCAGATCTAGATATTGATCAAAATCAATAACTTGCTCTTCAACAATAATTCCACCCATGGCGACATCGCAGGCAACATGAGGGAGTAATGACTTTGTAAACCAATCTGCCAGTAATTGGTTTAGGATGGAGGCTTTAATTAATTGATGTCATCGTACCACTTAGCTGTACTACTAGTAAGAGTGCGTTATACAAGACATAATTGAATAGAATCATCATTTAAAGAGTTCGAAGAACACCAAAAATGATAATTCATAACATAGTTTGACCGGTCTTTATTAGGTTTACCATCAAATTTGGGAATATCATTTGGTAATTTGAAAAGATTTACTAGCTATAATGGAAAATGAAGAACATGATCATTTGTAAGTCGTGATAGGTATGGTAAGTATAAAGTCATAAGGAATGGTAAATGTCTATTAAAAGTAGGTTGTGGATAAGTAGAATACTTGTAACCACTCATAAGAACGTAAGGCCCAACTACTAGAGGAAGATATACTTGACAAGGTTGTGCTGCAGGTATTTGAATTCCACTAGGGTAGGATGGAGGAAGAAATCCTTGAAAATGTTGTCTTGTGGGAATTTGAGTTCCAGTAGCATAATCTTGAGGAGGAAAACTTTGAAAAAGTTGGCCTACATGTATTTGATTTACACCAGCATAAGCTGAAGGAGGTGGTCCTTGATAAGGTTGTCCTGCATGCATTTGATCTCCACTAGCATAAGATAAATTCCATGGGATACTTGCCATTCTAGGGAATGGAGAACCACTAATGCTTTGACTACTGATAGGTTGCGTAAAATCTATTTGAGATGGTCCTCGAGTATGAGGAATAGATCTAATGGGAGGTTTTTGTCCAATATAAGGAAAATATCTTATGGGAGGTTGTTGCCTAAGAGAAGGAAAAAATCCCGTGAGAGGTTGTTGACTAGTAGAAGGAAAAAATCTTATGGAAGGTTGTT
Organism: Pinus taeda; assembly: GCA_000404065.3. Lineage (NCBI taxonomy): Eukaryota > Viridiplantae > Streptophyta > Pinopsida > Pinales > Pinaceae > Pinus > Pinus taeda. The sequence goes on from APFE031208483.1 coordinate 59,910, forward strand.
GTCCAATACAAGGAAATGATCCTATGGGAATCCCCCCTAGTAAATGGAAAAGTTCTTATGGGAGGTTGGCCCCCCAGTGAATGGAAGAGATCCTATGGGAGGTTGCTATGAAAAAATTATCCCACTAGACATCAACCTACATTGTTGAATAGATTATGGTTGGACACTAGACAATGAAGTTTGAGAAGAAACTATAGTTTGAGGGGTTTGTACCATACTTGGAATAGATGAACTAAACAAAATTCTAGTAGCCCAAGGAGGATAATGAAAAAATGAGGGACTAGTAGCAGCTCCAAAAAAAATTTTGCTGAGTGATTGATATCCAACAAGTACAACAAATCCACCATAAATATAAGATTATTTGGTCCATTAGGATCAAGAGAACTCCTAGGTAAAGAAATATCCAATAATGATGAAAGTTGTACTAGGTTAAGAAGACCCACCCATAATAGAAGGTAAACTTTGCATTAAAGTGATTCCTAGGTTTAGATTTTGTGGCATTGACTGATACATGGTTGGAATAGTAAGAAAAGATAACGGAGTGCATAAAAGTGTTCTTCTCCTAGATCTAGAATGTGTGTTACTAAGAGGGCTAGCAACAAGATATTGATAGCAAGGATTATATTTCCATGGGGATGTAATAGGTAATTCAACAAGAACAAGGCCTATTTATGTCAGTTATCATAGGAATAACTGACGAGTGATATTCTTGATAAACTTCCTCTAAGTGTAGTAGACCAAGTGGAAGACAACTTACAACTTCATCTCTTAAAGAGATAGATTATTGAGGACTAATTGGTAAAGGAGTAGACACTAAACCTGTTGAAGGAGGAATGCCAGTTTTTTAAGTTACAGGTTCAAAATTTTCTAGTTCCAAATTTTTAAATTGGACAACCTTCGGTTCCAAAATTTTAGGTTTAATAAGCTCCAGTGTTAAAGTTTCAGATTTGGCAATATCTAGTTCCAATGGTTTGGTTTCAACAATTTTAGGCCTTGTAAATTTAGGTTCCAATGTATCAAGTTCTGTAATTTGAAGTTGTACAAATTCAATCTTTGATGTTTTGAGTTCCATAATTTTAGGTTGTACAACTTTAGGTAGTTTAGGGGTAAACCCTGTATCCTACGTGATCAATGAGGTTGATGTTTTTCCATGATGAATGTATATAACTAATTTAAAACATGCTTATGGTCCACTAAATAGGAAAACAAACAACACACACTAGAAAATATAATGAAACAAGCATACAATCCACAAATATGAGAGAGTGGGTGGAATTGTTGCATTGGAAACCTACTTAACTATCCAATCTCGGTAAAATTACCCTCACATATAGTGGAGCACCCTCCAAGATTGTCAGAGTGAGTTTGACCAATGTTTGTTCCAAGTAATACAAGGATTTTCCCCCTCGCCTTCACCTTGTGTATGAGCCCTACTATTATAGTCACTAAGGTTACCACTTACACTAACATGGCCTGGGGGGACAATCGACAGTTAGATATACAAGCAAGGGAAGGGTAGTTAAACCCTAAATACCCCTAAGATATTCCTCAAAATAAGGTGTGCTCCTCCTAGGTTATCCCCAAGAGTTATATAACATTGTTTGTACTACATGTAGATCGACGCCACTGAGACCAATGAAGCTAGATTAATTACTCTGTTGGACCTTATGTGACCTCGTGCTTAACCCCTGTGTAAGAAGGGTTGGCTAGATGATGTGATGTTGCAAATGGATTATTACTCCCTAGCTTAAGATTCTAAGTTTATTTTGTAGCCTTGGAGATTTTAAACTCACCACCTATTCCAAGGCCATAATTCTAAGCCAATGTAAGTGTGCTACTAGAGAAATGCAAAAATTTTGAATTAATTTTATTATGCAATAATTTTAATGGATGTTATTTACACAAGTAGGAATATGGAGTGGACGAGATGGTATTTTGGCACTCTAAATCTTAATGCAACGAAATGAATCAAAAATGAATGGTATATTATGAGAAGGAGAAAACACTTTAATATTCCAAGATGTAAAATTTCCAAATTTAAGTAAATTTGTTTAATACCAAGATACTTTCACTACTTAAAATTGCTTTGTTTCAAAAACAAAAGTATGCCCTCCTACAAATGCAATAATTTAAAAACTTTTTGTTTTCAAAGGAGGAATTGAAACACATAATGAATGCAACAAATTCACTCTAAGAAACAAAAAACCAATTCAAGGAATACATTTTCCTTTTTTGAAAAATGAATTATTCGAGGAAAAATGAAGAATTTTTCTCTTTTTTTCACAAAATAATTCAAACAAAAATCTTTGAAATAATTGATCGAATGCATAAAATAAAGAAATTTTTATATTTGAGTAAAATATCGAAGCCTAAGAGATTACAAGCCTTTCAAAAGCAAATGAATAACACCTAGGTTAGAGTAGCAAATAATGAAACTTTCAAACAAAATCCAAAAAAATGCAAAATGACAAATAAAAGGAGATATGATCTGCAAATTATAATTGTCAAGAAGGTACAAACACTATTAGAAAGTGTTACACGAAAGACTCAATTTGACTTTAGCCTTAGTCAAATTGAGTAAATTGAATTTACACATCAACAAGACAACTTGGAGGCAGTTAACAAGTGTGACATGGCTCTTGTCACTCAGTTAGCATAGTAAATTCAAGATAGTGGGCTTGGAGTTCAGTCATGCAAGTGTTGATTGCTAAATTTTAGCAATCTAGTTCAGTTATTTTCAGTTGTACTTAGTTAACTGACCTCTAACTATTGATAGAGTCAGTTGAAGGTCAATTATGTAGTGAGACAACAGTCTAACTCATAGGTATTTCAGTTAACTGATCAATCAACCCAAAATATCTCATGCATGCATGTAATTCAAATTCCTAAGATGGAGTGGAGGAATTAAGGCTAATGAAAAATTATTTGTATACTAGGGGAGTGTATAAAATTTTTCATGCATGCAGTTGATCAATCCCTTGGGAATTGCACAAGGAAATAGGAACCTTTCCTATTGTTTAGGAGCTCAAATTTTCTCACAATTGCACAAGGAAATATTAGGCTAGAGGAGCCATAAATTGGCCAAGTGTTGGATAGAGGCTCTCATTCAGCAGAGAGAACAATGTTTCTTATGCAGGTTGAGCTCATAAGTTTGTAGGTTGAGCTTAGAGATGGAGCAAGAAATTGTAATAGTTTCTCTATTCAATTGATTAATGCAAAAAGGCTTGAGGGGTTTTTCCTAGTTGGGCTCCCCTAGAAATCACAATGTACTTGTGGCTTTTCTTGTTGCATGTTGTTCTAAATTGTGATTTCCATTTTGTAGATCAATAAAATAGAATTTGTGTCTTATTTTTAGTTTGAAATCTTAAGCAGTTGCAATTTATATCAAATTTGTACATGGTACCAAAGCCATGAAATCATATTAGAACCAATATTTCGAATTTGTCCCTTAGGAATTTCAAATTTGTAGCTTCAGTGCAAAAAAAATTCTTCAGATTCGGGAGAATGGCTTTCAATGGACTTATATTGGAGTATGCCTTGGAGGGTAGCTCAAATTTCATAGCCTAAAAGGACTTAATGGAAGCTATGCTTGATGATAATGGTGTGTTAGAATATGTTAAAACTGACATTGCGAAATCTCCAGAGTCAGATGCACAACGACTAACCCAATGGAAGAAGGATGTTGCTAGAGCTAGGAGGATCATCCTGGAGGGTCTGAGAGACCACATAGTCTCAAAATTACATGGAAGGGAGACTCCCTTGCTATGTGGAATACCCTCACTAAGCTATTCATAAATAGAAGTGATGCCAAAAAACTTGGTCTAATGAGAAAATTGAGGATTGAAGACAAAGGGTATGAGGTAGCATTCAACAAAGGGAAGGCCTACTTCAAGCATTTTGCTTCAAATCAGATCAAGAAGATTGGTTTCAAGATCGAGAGCCTCTACACATTAGAGGAATATGCATGTGCAACCTTGAGGGGCAAGGTAAATATTAGAGATGTGGTGGTTGAGAGGGATAAGGATAGAGATCTCAAGATGGAGCCTCAACTAATTGGTAGTTGGTATGACCAACATGATGATGATGAGGACCATCCAGATACCTCTAGTAGAAGGAGAGTTCAAGCCAAGTGGGTAGAGGGATAAATTGCAACTACACATCTAAGAGTGAGGTGGGGTGTTATCAAGCCTTAACCCCAAATTTGCTAATAATTGGGCAAGATCGATAGGAGAGAAATTTCAGTATACTTTCCTCATGGATCATTACCTTGCTACAGGGGCCCACAATATTTAGCAGCAGAAGGATCAGTGTGAGTTGGTACAGGGGCCTACAATATTTAATCAGGATGTGCTTCATTTTGGAATGCATCATAAGATTCTTGGAGATACTGATGGCCCTAGTGTTATCACAAAAGATGGGAATAGGCTCATCGAACTTGACTTGAAGATATTGCAAATTTTTCTTCATCCAACGAGCTTGAGTACAACAAGTTGTTGCTGCGACATATTCTGCTTCTGTTGTGGATAACAAGATTGAAGACTGCTTTTTACTTAACCATGAAACAAGACAACCACCTAGATAGAATGTTGCTCCACTGGTACTCTTACGATCATCAACACTTCTTGCCCAATATGCATCTGTATAAGCTTGGATGACCAAATCATTTCCTTTGGGATACCATAGACCATATTCCACTATGCCCTTAAGATACGAAGAATTCTTTTGACGATAATAATATGAGATTCTTTTGGTGCTGCTTGGAATCTTGCTACTTGTCCAACTGCCTACATCACATCAGGCCAGGAGGTTGTCACATATAAGAGACTACCAATCATGGATCTATACAACTTTTGGTCTACATCCTTTGACGAATTTTCGAAGATTAACTTGCAATGTGTTACCATGGGGGTAAAGGCTGGCTTGCAATCTTCCATCTGGAATTTCTTGTGCATTTATTTGATGTACTTGGTTTGATATATGAATATTCCTTTTTCCTGTTGAGAAATCTAAAGCCCTAAAAAATTATTTCAGTTCGCAAATCATAGACATTTCAAACTCACTTTGCATTTTTGTGGCAAGGCCTTTACTTAATCTGTCATCACTGCTTCCAAAGATTATATCATCCACATATACTTCAATAATTGTTAGATTATCTCGATCCACTTTCACATAAAGATTGTTGTCAATGCTTCCTTTCTTGAATCCCTGCTGATGTAGATATTCGTCAAGACGAGCATACCAAGCCCTAGGATCTTGCTTGAGACCATATAGAGCCTTCTTTAATCTGCAGAAGTAGTCTTCTTTGTCAAAGAGCAGAAAACCTTCAGGTTGTTCAATGTAAACTTCTTCCTCCAATTCACCATTTAGAAAAGATAACTTAACATTCATTTGGTAGACCTTGCTTTTTCTCGAGCAAGCATAAGTGAGAAAAATTTTGATAGTTTCCATTATGGCAAAGGGAGAAAATGTTTCTTCAAAATCGATTCCTTCAACCTGAACATTCCCTTACAGACTAATCTTGCCTTATTCCTGGTAACTTGTGACCTTCAATTGTTTTTCTCCCCCTAAACCTATAATGAAACTGCCCTCTTGTTCAAACTACCTTCCTGTCAATCATAGACTTGTGCCATATATTGATGCATTGACTCCTCCTCTACAAACATTAAGGAGTCAACAAGCCAGATTGTTCAAAATAGTGAGCCACCAAATGGGCCATCTTGACTTGAGTCATTATTTGAAGCAACTGCTAATTCCTCATGAACTTTTGCTTTTACAAATCCTGAAAGTATAACTGTTGAAACCTTGTGATCCACTTGGTCTTCTTGTACATGTTTCCTTTTCTAGACCTTCTTATTCCTGAAATCTCGAGCCATGTTCCCATATTTATGACATTTGAAGCATTCAATGTTGTCCATAGGTGATTCCATCTGATATCTTCAATCGTGAGTGTTATGTCCATAGTTACGGAATTTGAAACATTCAATGTTTGGCCCATCTAGCACGTATTATCTTTTGACAAAATCATTGTGGACCCTCTCTCACAATCCTGCAAACTTGCTTCTAGGGTTTTGCACATAATTATTGTACATGTCAAAAACTTCACAATCGCTAGCAATATGTCCATAGTCAGCGCATGAAAAACAATAAACATTAAATACAAGTTGATACCTGGGAGGAAATATTCTTCGAGGAATTGTCTTCCAAGGTTCTTCTTGTGAATCTTGATCTCTTGGTCTCGCTGGGAGATCTACTTGCTTGGTATATTTTGCATATCCATCTTCTTTAGTTGTCATAGAAGGACTTGACTCCTTTTCGATTTTTTCTTTGTAACCAAGACCAATCTTGTCACTGCATGATTGTTGGTTGCTGATGAGTTCATCCAAAGTCTTTGATCTGTTGGCATAGTTTTGAAGAGTTTTCGATTTTTTACTTCCTTTCGTAAAGAAATTATTTCAGCTTCCACCACTTCTCTCTCCTTTTTGCTATCCTTTAATTCTTCCTGAGCTATTCTTCAATTCATTTGTATTCTTCGACCTTGATTTTAAGATTTAGGACCTGTTCCCTTTCTGTCTTTAATTCATCTTCAAGAGTGTTGATGTGCTTCTTCTCGACCTTGAGCTCTTTGATAACCCTGATTACTTCGTTTTGAAATTCAACCTTAGTCATTTCTTCTTCTTCGTCTCTTTCTTCGTCAGGTGCCTCTTGCTTATTGTGCTTTTCCATAAACAATACTCTTCCGTTGAATTCTTGTTCATTATAATTGTCTTCTTCAGATGAGGAGTTATCTTCTTTGGAGAATAAACTTTTCTTAAACCATTTCTTCTTGCCTTGCTTGTTTAACTTCCTACAACTTTTATTTCCTTTCGTAACAACCTCATTTTTGTGAGGACAATTGGCTGCAAAATTACCAACCTCACCACAATCAAAACATATTAACGGAAGTTTACCTTTGAATTTGCCCATACCTTTTCTCATTTTCAGCGTGAAGTAGGCAAACTCTTTATTTGAGAATTCTTCTTCATCTTCTTCCTTTTCCTCATCCTTACAATTGCAGGTTTTTTCTTTCAGAGTCTTCTTGTCCTTACTATTTTTTTTGGAATGTTGTTTCTAAGTGAGATGTGCCATCCTCTTCCTCAATCCTCATTTCATATGCCGTAAGAATTCCATGCAATTCATCTACGCTGAGATTGGTCAGATTCGATCTATCTTCTAAGACAGATACCTTAGGGTTAAACCTTGCTGGCAAGGTTCTAAGGATATTTCAGACAATAATTTTTGTTTCAACAAGTTCTCCCAAACCTTTTAATGTATTTGTTGTTTCATCAACACATTGAAAGTATTCAACAATATCTTCATCTTCCCTCATTTTGAGTTGCTCAAATTTTTCCCTGAAAATTTGAATGTTATGCTCTTGACCTGCAAGAAGATGCCAAAATGCCAAATATACAAAGAAATACAACCCAGAACACAGAGACAATGAGAAAAAAAACAAGTATTTTATTATTCAAAGATGAAACACTTGCCTCTTCGAGGGGGCAACCTCTAGTAGAGTAGAGCTCGATTAAAAAATAAAACACCATGCTCCTCAATGGAGAGTCTCTATCCTTTATATAGCATTCATACATGCAATACCATGGTTCTGTCAATACCATCTACCTAATACCATGGCCCATTTGCAACTAACTGTGGTCCGTTTCTTAAATGCAAGTCAACCACTTACAATTATTAATACAAGCTTTATTGACTCTTTAACTAACTATAACTATGACTCGACCCTATTACATAAATAAAGGGGTTAGGGTTGGACCATAACATACCTTCCCCCATAAAAAAATAGCCTTGTCATCAAGGGTGAAGCTGGGGAAACTGCTGAAGAATAGTGGCTGGTTCCCAGGTCGCATCTTCTGGAGAGGTGTCTTTCCACTTGACTAGGACTTCCTTGATCATGCGACCACACAGATGTAGTTCTCGCGTGTCAAGGACCTGTTCAGGTTGGAGCCAAAGTGAAGATTCTTCATCCAGTTCAAGTAGATTGGTTTGAATTTTGCAATTGTTCCCCACCACTTTCTTGAGGCATGATACATGGAAGATGAGATGGATTTTTGAAGTTGGTGGAAAGGCTAGCTTGTAGGCTATTTATTCAATACGTTGAAGTATTTGATAAGGTCCATAGAATTTTGGAGGTAATTTCTTACAACCCTTGTCTTTCAGTGATGTTTCCTTGTATGGTTGCAACCTCACGAAAAATTGATCCCCTTCTTGAAATGTGCGCTCTAAACGATTTTGGTCTGCCTATTGCTTCATGCGATTCTGAGCTTGATGGAGATTATCTTTGAGACGGGCTAGCATGGTTGCATGATTCTGTAGGAGTTGATCCACTGCTTGCACCTTAGATCATCTAGGGATATAAGAAGTAGGTGAAGGTGGGAGTTGACCATACACTGCTTCATATGGAGTCATCTTGGTGGTTGCATGATAGTTAATATTATACCACCATTCAACTAGAGGTAACCACTGTACCCATTGATGTTGCTTTTATAAAGTGAAGCACCTTAGGTAGGTCTCCAAACATTTGTTGATTGCTTCAGTTTGACCATAGGTTTGGGGATGATAGGAAGTACTTAGTTGGAGTTGGGTGCCTTGTAGCTTGAAAAGTTCTTGCCAAAAGTTACTAGTGAAGGTCGAGTCATGATCAGACGCAATGGAAGTGGGCATGCCATGCGATTTGAAGATCTAGTCCATGAAAACTTGAGCCACGAAAGTGGGGGTAAATGGGTGGGTTAGGGCACAAAAATGAGCATATTTAGAAAGTTTGTCCACAACCACCATGATGACTAACTTGTTGCCTGACTTCGGAAGACCAGTAATGAAATCCATAGAAACATCTGTCTAGATTGAGGCAGGGATGGGCAATGGTTGTAAGGTGCATGGGGACTTGACTGTTTCTCTTTTGTGGTGTTGACACATAGCACATTCAGCTACAAAAATAAAAATGTCAGTTTTCATGCCTAGCCAAAAGAAAGAACGATGAGTGCGAGCATAAGTCTCCTGAAAGCTTGCATGGCGTGCAGTGGGAGATGAGTGAAACTTTGCCAAAGTGCATGTTTTGAGGGTGGATTTCGGCGATATCACTACTCTATCCTTGTAGCGAAGAATCTAATCCTTCCAAGTGTAGCCCATTGTGGAATTAGGATCTACTCTCAAGTTATTAATGAGTTGGGAGAGAGAGGGATTTTAGAAACCATTCCTTGCGGGCTTCTTCAATCCAATCTGGTATGGGAAGAGAGATTGATAGCAGGGTGCTTTCATCCTCAAATTGGCCTGATAAAGCACCCGCTACTACATTTTCACGCCCTTTCTTATAAATTATCTCATAATCATATCCCAATATTTTGGACAACCATTTATTTTTCTAGGGTGAGGATAGATGTTGCTCCAAAAAATATTTGACGCTTTGATGGTCTGTGCGGATTTGGAAACGTCGCCCCAATAATTATGGTCTCTAGGTATCTACTGCATGTAAGATAGCCA